>LGRX02000431.1:0-103464 GCA_001247695.2 Cymbomonas tetramitiformis
TTTGTCACTCTGCAGAGTGACTTTTTTCGTCTTAACACTCGGCGAGAGTGACTTTGGGTGCGGGTCCCGGGTGGAGCTTTTTTTCCTTGGATTTTTCGGACCGCCGCCGAGAGTGCAAAAAAGTTTGTCACTCTGCAGAGTGACTTTTTTCGTCTTAACACTCGGCGAGAGTGACTTTGGGTGCGGGTCCCGGGTGGAGCTTTTTTCTCCGGAGTTTCTGGACCGCCGCCGAGAGTGAGAAAAATGTTTGTCACTCTGCAGAGTGACTTTTTTCGTCTTAACACTCGGCGAGAGTGACTTTGGGTGCGGGTCCCGGGTGGAGCTTTTTTTCCTTGGATTTTGCCAGGAGCGCGGCCCTGGGTCTGCCCCGTCAGCGTGCCAGGAGCGCGGCCCGGGGTCTGCCCCGTCAGCGTGCCAGGAGCGCGGCCCGGGGTCTGCCCCGTCAGCGTGCCAGGAGCGCGGCCCTGGGTCTGCCCCGTCAGCGTGCCAGCAGCGCGGCTCTTATTACTGGGCACCCGCATTTCTTTGTGATGCGTGGCGTCGTGCACGCACGGGACGCGGGCGGAGCGCACATTTCGTTTTCAGATTACTTTTTATTTTTTATGGGACCCCCCCCTTTTAGACCGGAAACCTCCTCCGTTTTCATCCTGGATCCTCCTCATTTCCATCCACCATTCAGAATGAGAATCGAGAAACGAAACGAAGAGCTCTCCTCATTTCGTTTCTTTCTAGAAACCATGAAATAATAATGATAATAATAAAACATGTTGGATATACCCCTAAGACCCGGGATATATTCACTCAACGGTAGTTTTCTCAGAAAGTGTCATAAAGTTGATAAGTTAACCCGTTATATGGGCATAAACAGTTAGGGTTCTGGTTCGGGTGACAGTCACAAACACTACTACGGGAAGAGTCACATAATCAGGCGGAGACTAGTGTGGTGACCGGCCAGCCGAAGTTGAAACCCCTGAACGAACACCATATAGAGCGGTGGAAACTGAGTTCTTGGGGAAGGCCTGTCCTTTCTGGCAGGGCCGTTCCCAGTCAAGAGTTGAAAATCTGAATAAACCGGTCCGTCATCGGACCCCTCTGCACATACAGCTACGGTCAAATTCAATGTGCAGGAGCGGCATGATGTACTTTCTGGCCACTAGTTGGCGGTTGCACTGCTGTGCCAGCCCGTAGCACAGTCATCGTAGTGCCGTAAATTGAAGTTGCCGATGCCGTGATTGAATCATTCGTGGAGTCACAAAAGAAATCTGAAAAATTGTCTCGATCGCCGTGTGAGGGACCTTCCCCCTCCTCCTCGTCTGTAGTAGGTCCCGGTGAATAATCCGGTGACGGTGGAGCATCCCAGTGCAGCGGTGGAGGGGGCGGGTGTACCAGGACATAAAGCCCAATGTTCGCATTATGAAGCCCCTGCCGAGCACGGTGTCGGCCGTGCCGGCGCGGTGGAATAGCAGCCGGTGCCGCAGCGTCCAAGCCGGCCTCGTAGCACGTCAAAGCCGTAAAAGTCAATGTAGATGTGCTTGCGGTTGCCTCAGCAGCACCACCGACCTCCAAGCCGGTGTGGCCCGGCCGGTGCGCATACCTCGTCAAGATTCGCAGCGGAGAGTGGCGCGCCGCGGTGGCGCAAACACAAAAGAGTGCACACACCATCACAACAATTGCCGAAGAGCGGCCAAACCCCCAAGGCGGTGTACCGCATCCCTGTCGAGGTGCTGGAGGCCGCAGAACCGCATCCTCACTCTCAGTAGGGTCATACCCAGCAGCAGACTCGTCCACATCGCTGTCGTAAAAGTCGGTTTCCGACTCAGCGTGCATGTTAATACCGCATTGCCAAGTCCTTGCCCTCAGCCGTGATCGAAAGCCCACCCATATGCTCGATCCTGTCCGCAAAGCAGAGGTCGGGCTCGTGTGCGTGCATGGGGTCCGGCAGCACGACACTGTCGCATCCGACTCGCCAGGGTAGACATGCGTGATTGCCGCCGGCGGTGGTGCCGGCGGTGCGTCCTCGCGGACATGCGTGCAAGCGGCAACCGAGATCCCGCTTGCCACACCACCCACTGTGAAGCCCCCCATGTGGGTGACAGGCTGGCAGTAGGGTAGGAAGTCCTGCAACGCACCATCTTCCCGCTCCGGCTCGAGCCCGAAGGCACACGCCGAAACGCCGTCGAGCATCTCCGGCTTGCCCCCCGCCAGAAGGCAGAGCGCGTCGAATCTCTCGCCGTCGTGCTCGTCCATCGCCGCCCGGAACTGCTCCGCCAGTAAGTCGTTCTCGATGTCACCGAGGGAGAAGTTGTGGAAGCTTCCCCCAGCGCCGTGTTTGCCGCCATTTGGACAGTCGCGGTGCCAGTGGCGCGCGTCGTCCTTTTTACATGTAGAATTCCCGCAAAATGGGACGAAGTCGCCGCTGCCTTTGTGAAAGGAAACGCGCTTCTTCCCAAGCGACTGCGACCAGTTACCTCCAGCCGGGAGGTCACCAGCTGCAAACCGTACACCGGAGCCGCCTCCCCCGTTGCCGATCGTGTTCTTGTCCGCCCGCGGGGTAAACCCCTTGCCGTTGACCTTGTCCGTCAAGATCATCATCTGCCGCTTCACCTCGAGGATGATGGCCGTGAGGTCAGATAGCTGTGAGCTGTCCCCGTCAGTGGCCACGGCCGCTGCGGACAGGGTGGCAGTGTGCGTACCGGCCTGGACGTGCCGAGCGTAGCACTCGATCACCCATCATTGTTGCATGGTCAAGAGGTCGACGGCCGCCCGCTGCTGGTGCGTGAACAGTCGTGACACCACCGGCGCGTAGAACACAGGATCCAGCGCCGTAATAAAGAGCTCCTTCACCTCGTCATCGTCCAAGGTGTTCCTCCTCCTCGCGGACCGCAGGGCCGCGTTGAAATCCGTGACTGACTCCGACGGGTCGGTGTGGCCTTGAAGCGGACGCCAAGGAGGTCCGATGTACCCTGAAAGGGTGCACCGGAGTCCAGCAGACGACGTGCGAACTCCAGCAAAACCCGCTTGCCGTCCATCGGGTGCAACGTTGCAGATGCCTCGAGCCAGTCCCCCGACGGAGAGGCGGGACACACGTGAGCTCGAGAGTCGAAAATAGCAGTTTGTTGGCCTCGGAGCGGACGGCCAATGTGGAGTCTTCCCAGTCGAAAAGCGGTGCAAACAAAACGTCATGTGCCTCGAATGCCTCCTGGAGGGCAGGCACCAGCTTCGCGAGGAGCACCTGCGCGTTGGACTCAGTGCCGGTGAATCGTTCATGCTTCTCACGGAAACATTTTCGGATGACGTGCTTCGCTACGCTCTCGTCGAAGCGGCCACGGGTCAATGAGCGAACCCCCGCCATGAAAACTGCCTGAGCGGAGTTCGCAGCCGGAACACCAGCAGGTGCCGGCGTAGTCGGCGTCACCGAATTACGGGCGGCAGCAGAGTCGAAAATCGTCGCTAGAGAACGTCGGCGTGACGCCATACTCGAAGTCAATCTAGTCGCAACCATGATGTAGGATACTGTAGAGACGAAGTGAGGGAAAATGGGACGACGTACGGAAGGAGCGGCGGCCAAAAGTCGTAATGTGTGCTGGATTCAGTGACCCGTAGGTCATAACTATTCTGACTCCCGTTAGCTGTACCAGTACTCGTACAGTACTAGGTGACAGATCCCTAGGTCACAGACACCTTATATTCGTTTATCTTTATAATCAGTTTACACTTGTATGAAAGATATTCAGTGACCGCACCCGATATAATACGTTATATTATATCTCACAGGTTATGGGGTATTACCCCGCTTTTATCACTGCTGACTTTGCCATGACTGGCTAAGCTTTTCCGCTTGGCGGGGCGTTGGGGCCTCGCGAGATGTTGAATTGGCCACTTTAGGGCGCGCGGTTTGCGCTATGTTGCGGTGAGATTGCGAGTTGGGATTTTCGGCAACTTCTACGGGTGTCCGCGTTGGATATTGTTTTAGACTGGACTTGATCACCCCTGTCAACAACTCCTTGGCCGCCGCGTATTCGACTCCGTTGATTTCGTTCGACCCCTTCTTCTCCTCACTCCGCAACTGCATTACGGTCGCCCGCCACCTTACAATTTGACACTCGCCTTTTCCCCAACCCCCCTCCTATAGGAATTTATTCTGATGACTTCATCCTCAGTTGGAACACCGGCCATGGGCGCTAGGATGCGCCTAGATTCAATTTTTGCTAGGAACGTGGGTGCTCGCTACAAGAGCACCCCGCAGTCAGCGAATGTCGCACTCGCTGCTGCTGACAGGACACGCAGCAATGCCGTTTTGCAATCGTCTTGGGACATTGACGTTGTGAAGCGTGTTGCGAAGGACACCTTAGGTACTAAGGCGTCCTCATTTTCCGGAAGTGAACCACATCGACAACTTCTTTGGGATTCCTTGGTCACTGCCTTGGAAGCATCGTTTGTCAACAAGGACAGCGCCAACGAGGACATTTTTGACCTCGTGGACGTCACCAAGGAGGTTCACCCGATCTTCAACGACATTTTACTTCGTGCGTTGGTCTCTTTGACAACGCCACATTCTCCAGCTCGAAGGTGGGTTGACGCTTCGGCCCGAATTTCTCCGCGTGACGGCAAGCGTGCCTTGCTGGAGATCACCAAGCGGCTTCTGCCGCCTGGGCATCGGCCGCTCCGCCACCACGAGGAGCTTTTAAGCATTTCTTTTGGTTCGTCTAACGACCCTGAACCCTTGGTCGCGCAATTTGACGAATGCCTGAAGGCCATCGCGGCTAGCGGAGCGGGCCCCCTGGACGACGAAGCCGCCAAAAGGCAACTCCTTGCGGCACTGGACGTCGAGTTTTACAAGGAGGTAATTACCCCGCTTCGCCTGGACACCGAGTTGGCGAAGGTGAGCATCGAGGAGGTGTACACTCACGTTCTAGAGGTGTGGTGGTGTGCGAACCCTAATGGCCCTCCCACCCGCCCCAAGGCAGCCGCGCCTGTCCCGACGCACACGCCTCTCGGATTGGCTTACGCAGGTGACGGACAGAGTGACATCTCGGACTTCCTCGAGGAGTTCGCTCGTATCATTGGTGAGGCCTCTACCCTACTCACCTCCCTCCGTCATGACGAGCGCGGAATTGCACCCGACACACCGCCGCCACGGAGTGATTTTTCCCGTAGGCATGGGGGCGGTGGTGTGAGATTTCCACCGTCCAAGTGGCGCGACGAACGAAACCGTCGGACCGACGGTAAGTTTCACGGACGTAATCGTCACGTGGGATGGAAGCAACGCTTCGCGGCATCCCCGCTCCCGAAGGGCGGGAATTGGCCTCAAGGCATGAAGCCGCAGGGTGCTAGGAGCATTTCTTTTCACTCCGCATCCTCGGCCTTCGTTCAGGAGTGCCCCCTCTGCCCTGGGCACTTTCACGACACTGCACGTTGCCCTGAGGTGTGTGGTTCGTGCGATGTGGACCTACGGGATGCCGCCATGGACCTAGACGAGGTCGTTTCGGCCTTTCAAACCGCCTTCGACAACGAGAACGACGAAGAGTTCGCTGACTTGTGCCACGAGCACGACCAGCCGCTGGTGCGTACCGATCCTGAGCCTTTCACTTACCCGGTACGGCACGACGTGGGATTGCGTGCACACTATGCGGGCTTGGGTCATGGTGCCTCGGGCGCCGGCATGGGAGATGTACTATCAGATGCACGGGGAGTACTCGAATCCCTGCGGTCTGCGGCTACGGCTGCACAGGTCGGTGGTGCTACCGACGCCGGTAAACAACCACCGCTGCACATCGGCACTTTGTCCGTGCCGCAGGTGGTGTGCGATGCGCCACCACCAACTGCCAATCACGTGATCGACGCTGGACTTTACCCTGTTTCGGCATCGGACCCCGCTTCTTTCGACTCTCCTTTCGAGGAGCCGCTACGAGTGTCCTTTATGGACCGGGTAATGCCAACATGCCCTGAAACCTCCCTTAAGTTGTGCTCGATTGACTCGGATCACGAGTCGATTCACCCGGGGGAGCTTTCCGTGATCGACGATGACGACGACTCCGACGGTTATTCCTCTTCCGGAGACGAGATTCACTCGGCCCCACCGGCTACACGGTCACGTGTCGGTGTGGCAACAATGCCGAGGTTCTTTTCTTTTGCATCTCTAGCCCTGCCCGCACTCATGTGTCTTACATGTGTGTCAGCGGTTCAGGGTTCGGTGGTGCTCGATCGAGCCCCTGAATTCACCGCAGCAGTACATCCCACTGGGGTGGCTGCCAACAGTCTGCCTGCCTTGCCGTACTGTTTTACTTTCGGCATTTCTTTTCCATCTTTGGTTTCGGCGGGTTTGGATTCTGATTTTCAATTTTCGGAATTTCTGATTTTGCTCCGCAAATCTTTTCCTGGCTCTGACTTCTGGACTCTGGCTTCTGGCTTCTGGTTCTGGACTCTGGCTTCTGGACTCTGGTTCTGGATTATGACTTCTGGGCTCTGGTTCTGGTTGAACTTCTTTGACACTGACAACTTCTTCAACTCTGGTGAACTCTGCAACTTTGTAGACCACTTTCAAAGTGGCTGAGTATCTGCAAGATTGAGCTGTAGGAACTTAGCTTGTTAGCAGTTACCTAGCAGCAGTTTTAGGAAGGGACCGCCCTGGCTAAAGCACAGGCCTCCCTCTAGCAGTTTCCAGCTCTTAGCTGTTTGTTGTTTCGGAACAATTTGCTTTGTCTGTGCTCCGCTCTCTGCCACCTGTAACAGCACTATGTACAGTCACAGGGTGGTGTGCTGGATTCAGTGACCCGTAGGTCATAACTATTCTGACTCCCGTTAGCTGTACCAGTACTCGTACAGTACTAGGTGACAGATCCCTAGGTCACAGACACCTTATATTCGTTTATCTTTATAATCAGTTTACACTTGTATGAAAGATATTCAGTGACCGCACCCGATATAATACGTTATATTATATCTCACAATGTGGTTGTCGAGGAAAGCAAGGAAAGCTGTGGCGTAAAAAATCTCCCCACGTGCATGTGGATGCAGAGTGACGCGGCCAAGGAAAGTGGTGTCGGATCCGACCAAAATTTCCAACGTCAACCAACGCGTAGCGAGGAAAATGAAGTCCGCCTCGTGCACAAGCTTCCCGTAAATCCAATCAACCAGACATCAGCTCAAGGGGAAGTATCGAAGTTATTTCGCCGTATCGATAGTTTTCGATAAGTTTCGAATGGATATCGATCGATATGAATAAGTACATCTTACGGATTGATCGATATGAATAGGTGCAAAGCCCGTATCAATCAATATCAATATTTTAAAAAGAAAAATCTCAATTATCGATCGATATGAATAACTTTTTTGTGCTAATCAATCAATACCGATAGGTGCACATTATTTTACACTTATCGATATATTGATATATCAATATGGGCTATTGATATATCAAATATCAATATGGGCTATTGATATATCAATGCATACCACCAAACAATGCAAAGTCAAATACAAAGCAGATGGTGGCAAGCAAAGAATATTACTATACACCAAATCTAGGCCAAATATCTAAAAGTCTACAGTGTTTAGGCATGCCATCAGCGAATGCTCGATTGTGCCCTCACTTAAACATTTCCTGAGGTCAGAGTGCATGGCCCCCACCTTAGAGAAAGCGCGCTCTACACCCGCCGTGGTAGCCGGGACAGCTAAAAACTGACGTGCCATCCTAGCCAAGTTAGGAAAGTCTGCTTGGTGGGCCTTCCACCAGACGAGCAAGTCACTATCACGAGATGCGTCTGGCAAGTCTAAATACCTAGCAAACTCATCTTTCTCTTCTACTGGCGAATCTCCCTCCGCAGCCTCTTCCCCTTCATCATCTGAGTCTGCCAAATAAGAGGCAACAGTCACAACCTGCTTACTACTAGTCTTCGCCTTTTTCGCAAGAGATGCCGGCGCAGTGGTTGCTTCCCCCTTGGGCTTCCAATCATTCTCAAAAGCCTTGCGAGCCCACTTCACGGCCATCTCCTTAGTGAGTGTGCCTGCACATTCAGCAAATATAGCATATATCCCCAAAACTTTCAGCACGAAGCAATACAAATGAATACTCAACTTTCATTGTGATAGAAATAAACTTACCTCCCAACCACTGCTCCACACCCTTAAAGGTATAGCTCTTGTAACGTGGGTCCAGAACCGTGGCCACGGCAAAATCCTCCACCTTGCACGCCATTAAGTCACAGTAGTACCTGGCCGTTATCGAGTTCCTCATCATTCTGCGAGCCTGCTTGACGATCTCCGTCTTGATTTGGACTGGTGCCCCCTCATGCCTAAGGGGAGTGTCGGCCTTGGCAATGTGTGCTAGCTTCCCTATCAAGGGAAGCACCAAGCTAACAGTCGGGTAGTGGGTGCCTTGTAAAAGGTCCACCGTGATGCTGGGGTGTGTCAAGACGTACACGGATTCTCGCACCACGTCCCAATCATTAGCATCCAGCTGGTGATCCTTATACACCGAGCCGTCCACGTTCGGAACGGCATTGGCGGCCTTAGTGGGGTGTTCACAATCATACATTTGAACCAAGGGACGGTATCGATAGTTCGATATCCCGATATATCGATATATCGAAAATATCGTTACTCATCGATAGTGTTTCTAGCGATATCGAAAAATATCGTTACTCATCGATATCATATCGGGTACTTACTAATATCGATCGATAGGAGTTTGGGTACTTACTCATATCAATCGATAGTGTTTTGAGTTTTTTGTATCGATTTATCGATATCAGTTTTTTCGCGTGTTATCGATATGCGCCGTCGCTGAACCCCGATATCGCGAAATCGGGCAGATATCGAAAATATCGATAGTTTGACCAGGGCAAGGGACGACGCTCATGCGTCATGGATCCCATGACTCGGTCGAATTGATCTTGGAATGACTTGTATCCTTAGTCGGCAACGCCCAATCATGTGCGTTTATAGGTGATCCCAAGATCGATTCGACCATCGGGCATCATAATACAGCCAAAATAAAACATCGAAAGCCGATCCCAACCACAAACTCAGAAACATGGGGAAGCGCGGAGCTGGAATCAAGCGTCGCAAGACAGCCTCTTCGTCCGGTGTCACCCTTGTCCCTCAAGGCAAGGGTCATGTCAAGCGCACTCCTCGAAATCCGTTCGATCACCACGGCTGCCACTGTTGTCGACAACCCCGACGGTAGCAAGTACCGCGAGCACAAGCTGGTTGGTTGCTTGTGAGTGGGATGTTGTTCGAGAAAGCACCTACGTGTTGTCTCACCATGCGGCTGTAATCGACCTATTGCAGGTCACCAAAACCGTGACAGTTTCATCAGTGTTGCCCGTGATTGGTGGGCTAATCTCGAAGCTTGACCCCTCCCGATCGTTGATGAGTATGACGGCGCTGTCGTGTTTGTGCGGAACACTGACGTCCAAGATGCCCAAAAACGGTACACCGATGATCTGAAAAAAAGGTGGGTCACTTTGGCTTTAGGTTATGTTTGCGGCTAGCACCTTACTTCATAATTTTGTTTACGAAGTTCCATTTTATTTTCAGGTACTACAATGAGCTGATGCTCTGCAAGTTGGAGGATTTCGCTGTCAGCACGCTTTTGGACCCGAGGCACAAGGCGCTTACCTTCAAGCACTTGGGCAAATGGGACAAAGGTAAGCTGACGAAGGACCGCGTGATCGAGTGGTCGAAGGCAGCTTACAACGAAGATTGGAAGCCTTCTCGTGAGATGACTGTCAGCATGCCGATTGCTGCCCCCAGAGCTGAGCTGAAAAAGCAGCTTATTTCCTTCCTCGAGGACTCCGATGAGGAGGAGGATGCGATAGTAGAGAGGATAGAGGCTGAGCGTGGTGCTGAGGAGGCTGAATGTGAGTTCACATTGTACTTAGCTATGCCCCCAGCTAGGCTGTATGAAGATCCGGTCCGTTGGTGGGTAGACAGAAAGCACAAGCTTCCAAACATGTTTAGAATGGCTAGGCAGTTTTTAGCTTCCCCTGCAAGTACTGGTGGGGTTGAGCGCATATTCAGTGCGTGTGGTCAGATGCACTCAGACTTGAGAAAGCGAGTAACTGAGGGGACACTAGAGCACTCCATGATGGCTGCAATAAACACTAAATAAATGTAATATGTATTTCTGTTCAATCTGCTGTGACTAGTTTGCCCCCTGATATATTATGCAACCTTTGTTGAGATATCGATATATCGACCTGATTTTGGGCTGTTATCGTTATCAAAATCGATTATCGATAGTAGGATTTTTTAACTATTGATCGATACCACTTTACCTAGTTACTCATATCGATCGATATCAATTTACCAAGTTACTCATATCGGTCGATAATTAAAATTATCAGTTGTTCAGATATCGTATATATCGATATCGTTTTTGCAGTTACTCAAAGTTATCGATGGCAAAAAAAACCGCCGATACCGTCCCTTGATTTGAACTGCCTCCTGTTTATAAGCAACCACGACACTACAAGTTAAACGCCATAAAATTCTACACGTTGCACCTTTATGGATGTAATGAAAAAAGGTGCAACGACACACGCAACCAATCATACTCATATCTGTTTCGTCAAAAACTTGGGAAGTCTTTCTCAAAGGATATTATATATGTGTGCAAAGCAGGGCATGGAAGTGTTATCTCACCCGATTCTGTAGGTACCACCTGGCTTGTTTGCAAGCTCCCCCCCATCCGGTGCGTGTATCGTTGTCCTGCGGCGGCTTGCTCTGAGAAAGTCCTTGCCGTTTTTGACAATCATACAACAGCCTCACTCCGATCACAGAGTGGTTAAAATGACCGGTCATGCCGCGTAGCTTGGAGAAGACCTTTTTCACGCCAGGGTGGTCCAGAAAGGATTTGACTATCAAGGCCAAAGTATGGGCCACACACTCATGGCCATCAAACTTGACCCAACCACTCACGATATTTGAAGCGTTGTCAGAAACTGTGCAGTGGACAGTGTCGCACACGGTGTCCTCAATCCTCGGGTCAGTAGTGGTGTCCGGATCTAGGACCTCACGATATAAGCCTAAGCCCATGCTCGCACACGCTTTTTTTGTGGCAGTCTCCAACTCCAATGCAGTGTGACGCACCGATGAAAAAGGGATCGCCGACACAAGGCGCTCGTGAATCTTGAAGTCGTTGTCCACCCAGTACACTAAGATACCAAAGATTGCGATGCCCCCTTCCGACCATATGTCACCTGCGCACACATATGTTGAAACTCGGAAACGAAAACCAAATAAGGATAAAAGGATTTGTACAACCTAATATCACATTGAAAAACGTTTGCTCACATAGGGAAAGAGTGCAAGTGAATAATAAACAAGTGTAGGGCCACGCAGTGCCCGCGATACTAGGAAGTATGCCTTCAGCAAGAAGTTCAGCAAGCGCTGACATGACTTTCTCTCGCCCCTCGGCCGACAGCGATAAGATGTTGTCGAGCACTGTCTTGTAGCAAGGGGGGGTGTAACCCCCCTTGAAAATTTCGTCAAATATGTCACGAAACTCTTTGTCCTTCTGAGGCAAATACAAAGGTCTTCCACGCCGCACAAGCCATAACGTAATCTTGCGATGCAAGCGTTCACGCTGATCAGCAGAGGGTTGGGGAAGCATAGCATCTATGCTCCCCTTCTTCACAGAGGACGCGGGCTGAGATTGGCCGCCACCATGAAGAGCACCACCAGAGCTCTCTGAGAGTTGAGTCGCCTTGATGCACACCATGGCGTCCTTGTGGACGTGAGAAAGGTGAGTGCGGAGGTTTGAGGTGTTACCGCAATATGGTTTTGCGAGAGCGTCATGTCCACATAAGTTGCACTTGTAGGCGATGATCTTGCGTCCATCCATTTGCACCTTGAAGTGCTTCCAGAAAGGCGAACGCAAATTACTGGGTGGACTTGTGAAGTCCGAGTCTCCGCCCTCACCTATGATAGACAGCACACACCACACCCCAACTTAGAAGTCAGCGAACGGAGAAATTTACCGCCTCGTTGTGTAAACATGAAGCAAGGCCATGCACAAAGAATGAGGGGTATTGTTAGAACAAACCAGATTCAGCCTCATCTCTCTCTTTCCGCTTCTTCTCACGCTCCTCCGAGTTTTTCCTCGAAACCGCATCGTGCTCCTCCTCTGAACGAATGCGATAAGCTTCGATCTCAGCCTCGTGACCGGGCAGATTTTTTAATGGCTCCCAGGTATTGGTGCCTTCTCCTAAACCTTCCCATTTTATGAGCCACTGCTGTTCACCGTAGCAAGTTCGCGTCGCCAAAATTTGTTCAACAACATATTCCCTATCGTCACTGCCAGCGGCATCAAAAGGATTCAGTTGCGTGCGCTTCACTGGCCCCTTTCCCTGGGCTAACAGTACTTCCGGTCTCGTCTTGCGTGCACGTGGGCCCTGTCCGCGAGTACGACCCATGGTGTGGTTCAGCTAGCGAAACTTGGTCTCGAGTGGTGAACTTTGGACGCCCGAGCGGTATCATATTGTTTTAAGATGATTTGAATATATGTCCCAAGTTCGCCAGGGCGGAGGAGGGCTGTCATTCCCCCCAAAAAACGCTTCGCATTCCCCCCTGTGCACACGGTTTAATCCCCATAGCTTCGTTGGCTTAGTCTTAGCCAACGAAAAACCAAGATTTGGGTTATACAAGATCGATTAATCAATATGAGTATCGATTAATCGATCTGGCCAATCAAGGTACTTTATTCATGTATGATTGATCGATATGAATAAGTGACCTGGAGGTATCGATCGATATGAATACGTCCGCGAGGGGTATTCGATCGATATGAATAAGTGGTCCCCGAGTATCGATCAATATTCAATATTTCGATATGTACAAAACTCCTATCAATAAATAAAAATTAATCGAAATATCGATAGTATCGAAAATATTGAATATCGATACCTACCCTTGCATCAGCTAGGCCATACCGCCCCGCCGCGCCTCTAGCGGAGCCCCTCACTCCATCTCAAGCGTCGCTTTAGCCAGACATGGCTAAAATTCGCAGTGTCTAAAATAAAGAGTGCGTGGGTCCAAACCTGTTGGATATACCCCTAAGACCCGGGATATATTCACTCAGCGGTAGTTTTCTCAGAATGTCATAAAGTTGATAAGTTAACCCGTTATATGGGCATCAACAGTTAGGGTTCTGGTTCGGGTGACAGTCACAAACACTACTACGGGAAGAGTCACATAATCAGGCGGTGTGACTATTCCAGCAAAACATTTACGTCAATGAGAAAGGCAAAGCCTTCGGAACGAGCTACAAGAGTCTGTTCACATCATACATAATTGTCTACAGGGGCAGGGTGCATTCCACAAGGCATGGAAGCAGGAGTGGCACGGCACTAGACGAGACGTGTCGGCTACCATCGTCGGGAAAAAAAACATCAGCAGGTCGCGGAGCTGATGCCAGGTGGAGGTGGAAGCGGGGTGGGCGGCGGCGCCGGAGGTGAAAAGGTGGGAACCCAGGGCGTGGCGGAGAGGCGACGCTGGAGTGGTGCCTTGTTGCTTCGCCTTACTTTCCGCTCTTTTTCTCGCCATTCCTACCCAACGGGAGCGGATCGGACAAGGTGACTGGGCGGTCATCCGATTTACGGGGAATCCGCCGGATCAACAGTATCACTGTTGATCGCCGACTTTCCTTCCGTCATCAGTGATGACCGTCATTCAGGAGACGGATCGTCTGATCTCACTCCCCGGATCGAGGAAATGAAGGATCACGAAGTGGCTGTTCGCCTCCAGCTTCGAAGTCCAAGTGTCGCAGAGTGTCGCTCTTAAGTCGGAAATTGGTGAAAATACTTCACTTTTCCTACCTGCTGACGATTGCTGCGTCTTTCTTCTTCGTTTCCTAACGCAATTTTTCTTCCCTGCCCGCCCACCCTTAAAAATGGGTTCTCCAACTCAGGCTCCGATCTGACGCTGGAGTGCTGCCTTGCTGCTTCGCCTTACTTTCCGCTCTTTTTCTCGCCATTCCTACCCAACGGGAGCGGATCGGACAAGGTGACTGGGCGGTCATCCGATTTACGGGGAATCCGCAGGATCGCAAAAGTCACTGCTGGTACAGCGGTCTGCATTGACCCGGGCCCTTCGGTCCGGTCTGTCACATAACCAGAGTTATGTGACACAGCACCTCTCGCTCCGCTCGCTGCACTGTGACACATAACATCCAGGTCTGTAACCATCAAAGTAGAAGTGTCACACATATCTGGTCCATTCCCAAGCTCTTGCTCGTTACTCATTTTGATACTCGATACTGTGTACCCATAAAAAACATAACGAAATGCAAATTATGAAAGCTTTTTTGATGATGTTTTTCTTGGGGTTGGTAGCAACTGCTCAAGCAACCGATCCTTGTTTTAATGTCTTCAAGGATCAAGCCAGCTGCGACGCGGATGCCGCTTGCGCTTGGTGCAAGTGCTCTGCCGTGCCTTCCAACTGCTTTACAATCGAGCAGGCCAAGAAACTGCCTTCCGGGGTGTACACATGCGATAAGGTTGGTGAAAGCCAGAAAGCAAAGGGTGCGATATCATTGGGACATAAAGAAGCCCCGCAAACCGCTTTCGTTTAAGACGAACGATAGGTTTCTTGTTGAAATCGTGACACGTGGATAGCAGACTGTCGACCTTTTTTCCCTCAGGCCACCTACAAATAAACTTTACTGGAAATGTTCTGTGCCACGCACTTTCTGTTATTCAAGCTGCTTCAACAGTGAGCAGCAGTAAGCCACTCTTCGTGCGGTCGCAGCACCTTACACTATCAGGCAAAATGGATACCCTGTGCTTATGTGCTTGTTATCATAGAAGTGTTAGGTAGTTAAGCGTGTAAAACTAATAGTACTTCTGGAACGTACTTCTAAAATTGAATACTGAAAATAGCCTCTCCGGTTGCCGTGTCCACTTTCCCAGTCTACGAGTTCCAACTGCGACACAATAAAACGCATTCTGTACTTATTTTTCTTGGCTTAAACTGTTTTCCTTGAAATCATGGGGTGCCTGGTTGCTACACGGTTGTCCTAAAGGGCGGAGATCGCATGATCAAGCTTTCCGGGCTATGTCTCCGACCACGGACACAGAGCTAGCCTTCACCAGCGAAAACGGTGCATCCGACCGCAGAAATTTCACTCTGCAAACTTGTGACACGCTACACGACAAACGTCTTCTTGGCACTTTCACGTCGGAAAAAGGCATAAGGCTTCGCGTTCGATCTTCCCCTTTCGCTGTAGCCTGATCCCGGTCCCAAGAGTTTGATAGCGCACTTTAGGCGCATACCATCCAGTTATTCTTACCATATCAGAAGGAAATTCAAGCTATGCTTTCTGTGGTGTGACTTATTGATACAACGAAACTGCGATATGAAAGGGACCACCTAGCCTAGCCCTTCTGCAGACGCAAAGGGCGCTCGAGTCACTATCTGAAATCCCCTGTGTTGGAAATAAAGTGGAACACGTTTGATCGAATACAGCGGTGGCGGAAACGATCAATATGCGGTGACAGACCTGTTATTTACGTCTGTCTTCGAAACAAAACTCGCTGAAGGTGATAGAATAGCGTTCAGCAGGGCAAGCCTTTTTTTCTTCGCGAAAAGTTTTAGCAATTTTCGTGCTGCCCTCACAGTCGTGTACTAGCTAAAGTGCGGATCTGCTTCGTGTGCTCCCATGCGTAAGTCATTGAACTCACTTCTTGTTAGACCGCACGATCTTGTGAGATCGCGATATACTTGACTTTGTTTAGGTAAGGAGGCAGGTGGTATTCAGGCACACACACACCTCCATAAGATATAGTACTAGCCCAAAGACCTAGTTTGGTGCACGATTCCATAAGCGTCGGTGCAAAGGTGGCTAAGTGTGTCCACATGTCTGCCAGACATCTCATTGTTGCTTGGCAGTGAACAAGCAATTTGACCATCGCTGTTGTGACTGGGAAAAGCCAAAAGGTTCCATGCACCGAACTTTGGGGGCTCATTCAGGATGCCGAGGTGCCTTCGTGCGTTTGCCAACATAGATATCAGCTGATGACAATTTGGGCAATACCACCCGAACTTAGTGAGCCAGAAAACTATTTCTCTTGGTTACGGCATATCCTGTCTGAAGTCTGCCGTCTGTCACCGCGTCATAGATTTGGAATACTTGAATATACTACTGCAGTTACTCCAGCGATCAGGACAAAGCAACCCACAAGTGATATAAGTGTCGATTCATTTGACGATCTGAATGCTGTGTCAGAAAATGGCGGGGTTTTTCTACCAGTCAGACTTTGTCACACTTCAGCAACCGATGTGCCACAATAATACGTCGCAATATACAAACCCGGCTTGTAGCGATGTTTCAAGACAACACAGTCAAAACTTTTTGCTCTGCCCTGTCTTGAGTGTGATGAAGCAGACAATGAATGGGAAATATTAATATATCATTTGCAAGTAGCGAGTTTTTAAACGACTCATGTTTTGGGAAGCCCATTCGATGGTCATGTTCCCTTGTAAGTATGCTATGATGAGGCTACTTAGAACTTAGAGGTTCATTATCCATGCAAATGTTGTATTCTAGACAAGCTTACCGGTACATGGTGACCACTTGAGTATAGTATTAGATGTCGAAGACTGAGCGCACTATGCAGATAGCATTCTTGTGTAGTTCAGGGGGCATGCCAATGCACAGGCAGTAAATTAAAAATCATTAACACCGTACCAGTATGCATCTCTGATGATGAAATATGCGTATTTTCACTTTATTCTTTATTGTCTTCAAAACATTCCCCACCTGTAAAATGCGAAAGTAGGTGCTTGTGCCGTCACTCGCTGCTGCGTGTGTTTTTCTCCCCGCACTCCGCGTACGCTCGCGCCCGTTTCCAGTACAGTGTTGCGGCAACTTTCCATCCATTTCTGTGTCAGCCCCTGCTGCAGTCATCGTGGCCGGTTTTCTGCCACTTCTTCCGAGGCTTATTCTAGACTGTCGTCGGTTCAGGGCTATCATGATACCGTACTGAAATGCATGTGTTGATGTCACCGCCATTCGTGCGTGTCCTGATTCAGCACGATCAGCATGCCATATCTTCTATACTGTTTTCATTGTGTAACTGCTCAGTGTCGTTGCTCGCGATTGTGCTACTTCATCCTAATATAATCAGAGCCAACGACAGAAGGCCTTCTTGCGGATTTTGTCATCACAGCGTTGATAAGTGTTGCACACAAAATTCATCATACGAATCTATCCGAAATAGTGCTAGTAAAAAAAACGTTTTTGTAGATATGCCCAATTTCTTTGCTGTGGTGGACACTGTTCGTCAAGTTTGGTAATTTTCCATGACTAAATATGATAGCTTGATGATTTGTTTAAGGTGGATTGCTATCCGGGTCCTTAGAATAGGCGGGTCAACGCAAAGATATTCCGTGCGTGAAATATATATGATGTATAGTATGATGTATATAATCATATATCACAACGTGGCGTCGTCCACAGATCCATACACGGCAAGTCGTGTAGTACTATTGTTTCCCTGCCAAAACGGAGATAGGGCACCTAACATCCAACGAAGGAAATATGTCTCTACAACGAAAGCACCACACAAACAAAGCAGGCCCAACGCCAAATATTTCCATGATGCCAGTTTGTCAAGTAATATGGAGTTAGCAAAAGAGCTTTTCTTTGCCTCTCCTAAGTCCCGCGATGATGGGACCAATGAAGACTCTTGAGGTGGTACCTGCGGATATGGACATGGAGGGGGTTGGTCGGGTCGTGTGCTCTTAGTTGGGTTAGTGGGTGACGTGCTGGTGAAGGGATGAGTTGTTGTCGAGATATTACTCACTTGTGACGTGGTAGTAGGAGAGAGGGATAATGGATGGGAAGGAGGGGGAGATGAACTGTTGACGTCTTGGGGAGGTGGTGGAATGGTGAATGGAAGAGGCGAATGAGTGGCAGATGTAGGGTATATCGGAGACGGAATCTGCCACTTGGGTGAGGAGGAAGGCTGAATTGGTGGAGGTGAATTGACAGCTTCAGGAATGATGGGATATTGGGGTGCGCAATCAGCGCCGACAAATCCTGCAATGCCAACCCAACATTAGGCTCATATCAGCCTCCAATTGAATGGAAACCGTGTAAGCATATGCTGCGGGTGCGGGGATGCCGGAGTCGACGAGGCATGCTCGTTTACTGCAAAGGATGGCGACAATCCGACGCCGTACAAAGATTAGATGTCTTCACAAAGCGTGCAAGGGCAGGCACCTGGAAAGCATTGGCAGGTGGAGTTATAGCACACGCCATGCCCATTGCAATTCTTCGGGCAGCCAAGGGTGGGGCAGATGAAGTTCGCGGATGGGCAGGGCCCAATCTTCCCTTGGGTGAACCTCCCACCGAAGGAGGCTGCATTCAGCATCTGGCCCTCCGGGCAGGGGCGGCTCTTTCCTGGTTTATCACGTTCAGAAATGCAAATTAGATAGCATGCTGGGAAGGATGAATGAAGCCAACGTCTTGGCAACCCGTGCTTTCGGGGCCCGACCCACCGTGGCACATTCTGGGGCCGTGGGTTTGGGCGTCACCCCCAGCCCACCGAGGGGTGCAACGTGGCAGGCATGCAATGGTATGGTGATCTGGCGATAGCCGAAATCAGCAGACGCGGTGCTGGTGTGCGATCTGGGGTGTGTTCTGGGTTTGGAGACCCCCTGGAAAGACGTATCCAGGTCACGGAAATCGAGATGGTGACGAGGCTGAAAATTGGTTCGATTTGGGAAGGTGCAGAGATGTTCTAGCCAGTGTGTAGCCATAGCGTATTGTTTGTGGAAAGGGGTCGTAGTGGGTGTACAACGGATGTGTAGAATGTTTTTGTCAAGAGTCATAAGCCACGCAAAGCTACGCGGCGGAGATTCACGAAGCCACGCGAAGCGATGTTTTGCATTCCCCTTCCCACGGTACGATATGAATTGCATTCCTATCCTTCAAATTGCGCAACGACTTGCCCCAATTCAAACTTGATAGCCGATTCCAGTGCTTCTCCGCGCCATATCCACATCCGCATCCACGTCACGGGAACTAGCGTGGCATGTTCAACAAACCCTACCCCAGGGCGTGTACCTTCGATTGTAATATGAACTTGAGGAGGGTTGTCGTCCGAGCACGACACCTGACGTGGGTATACCACCCAAACCGTGATTCGACGATGTGAGCTTTTGTCAGCCAGCATAATGTATCTCGAGAGAGAGTTCCCTAAGCCCGTGAGCATGGCATATCTTGTATCCTCCCTGGGGGCTCCTGACTGGGGCACAGCCGTTGTCATGCCCCGTAGGCTCGTTCTGGGCATGGGGCTAACCTTGTAACACCCCGCTTGCTCCGTCCAGGATACCAGCATCTCACCCTCTGGTGCTATTTTTTTCCTCTGCCAGATGGCTTCCCCAGAGAGTATACAGCGGCTGTTGGCTCCGAAGTGTTGCCCCGTCACCTTAGATGCCCCTTTGTCCTCCTGCCCGGAGAGCTCGCACTGCTCGTTCGCGAAGGGCTGAAAGATCTTACAGGAATTCATTAGAGGAGGGGCGGTGCACGTGCTGAACCATCCCGCACCAGCCACGTGTCCGCAACAGGAACAGGGCCAACCACATGCTGAAACATCCTACACAGATTTTGTGCGGTTGCGCCCCCCCCTTCTTGCTTCTGGGCAGTGGCTGGGGACAACTCTATGACGCGTTCCTCTAAGCATCGAGCGTGCGAACGGCGCGAGATCACTACAAGGAGCGGGGGCATTAGAATTGTCCCTTGACGAGCATACTGGCGGCACAAATGGCGTACTCAGCCCGCTGTTGAGTTTCTCTCCTTGCAGATGATCCCTCTGCACTCAAGTTTCACTTTCTCGATTTTTTGAAAAGGTTTTGTGGAATATGGTCATTTTTAGAAGTGTTCCTTTGTTGGAAATGAACAGCCGATTCCCGAATCGTATCGTACACAATGGCAATCGTCAATTCGTCACACCAGCTCCTGAAGACGAGATGTCCAGGCCACTTGATGCTGCTTCTCGATAGGTAAGAAAGTCCTCTATGGAAAGGGTGGAGGGGTATCCGTGAATTCGCGGGCATGTGCTGCTATGCATGCCGCAGGTGACAGGTGGGCTCCCACCAGACCGACGCGGTAGAGCGTGGGCGAGTTTGGCGTTTGACGTGACAGCTGTTTTGCTGCCATGCCACAGCTTTGATGAGTATCAGTGAATACAAGCGCCCGTCTCGTGCCTGAGGCACACTGCGCCGCACCCATCGCTGGAAGTGGGAAGGAGGAAGCAGCGAGGCTTGAGAGCATGATCCGGGCAGGGGTGGCGCACCCCACAGCGTCATTCCCGAAGCTGCACCCAATGTCGTTTATCTTGTTACAAAAGAACCTGCTGTCCGAGCACGCCCCGCCTGCGAAAGTGCATCCGGCTTCGAAGCCCCAAGAAAGATGCGAAGCCTGCTCGTACTTTGGCACATACCACCCTGCACCGCGGCCACCGCACCGCACATCGAGGCCTCCCCTGCGCGCGCCAAATGTGACAAATGTGACAGCGCACAGGGGCGCCCGCACTACCTGCAGGACATCCATGCAGTGGCGCGCAAGCGTGGGTGGATCCTTCTACCTGAGTCGTGCCCAAGTGCAAGTGTGAGGTTCGAGAAGATGGCACCGGCAGTGCCCATGATGCCGGTCATTAGCTCGGTGTTGAACAACCGTTGTTCCCAGTGGCTGCCCTGAGTTCCGGCGCCTCCCTCGTTCTCCAAAGCGGCGCCCTTCACGCTCGATTCCGCGCATCCCAACTGTCTCCGAGCCGCCGCCAACACCTGCTACCATCTCGCCCCTGGGTGAGCCGTTACTGAAACCTGCTACCCTCTCGCCCCTGGGTGGGCCGTTGCTGAAACCTGCTACCCTCTCGCCCCTGGGTGGGCCGTTGCTGAAACCTTCTACCCTCTCAGTTCTGGGACCTTAGGATAATCAACTTCTACTTAGTTTGTATACTCAGGCATATAACTCGTAGAATGTGTACGAACTCACACACACACTGAACGGCATGAGATCGGCCAACAAAAGCCAGCCCACCTTCATCCCAGTGGATGTGAGAAGCAAATCAAGAGCAGGGCGGGGCCGTGACAAGATACCACAAACGCATACATATTCCCAACCCAAATGCAAAGCAGCATGGAAAGATGATACGATGTGACCGATCGTCGCCAAACAACTGTTGGTCTCTGGGTTACGGAGTAAGCGGACCCTGCTGGCATGCCCCATGTGCATGGCTGAACTCACACACACTGAACGGCATGAGATCGGCCAACAAAAGCCAGCCCATCATCATCCCAGTGGATGTGAAAAGCAAATCAAGAGCAGGGCGGGGCCGTGACAAGATACCACAAACGCATACATATTCCCAACCCAAATGCAAAGCAGCATGGAAAGATGATACGATGTGACCGATCGTCGCCAAACAACTGTTGGTCTCTGGGTTACGGAGTAAGCGGACCCTGCTGGCATGCCCCCCAGTGGCTCCCGGTCGATGGATGGGACCTGTTGGTCCATGGTTATGTCATGAATGCAGTCACACCACACAGCATGGACACCCCATGTCAAAAAAAGGAAACATGCGGGCACCTAAGTGCTCCCCACAAAATTCAAGGGAAAACACAGAAGGTGTACATCACCACCTTCTGCCTCTCCTCGCAGCACGACAGACGAATCTACCGAGCTCTCCAAGAGGCAGTGCCCGCCAGAATGGCACCACAGGGATAACCGCCTCCCAAAACCCACTTCCACCCGGCGGCCGTCCCCGTTCACAGCGATCCGCCAGTACTTCATATCAAGGTCAAAGAACACAAGTCCCCCGGCATGTGTAATAACCATGAGCACTGTACACGGAGAGGGAGCTAGCGTCAGACGAATCCAAGACACTCCCAAAAAGCGAGCCGTAGACGAATCCCCGACGCACTCAAAGAGGCAGTACCCATCAGAAGGGTACCACAGGGACAGCCACATCCCATCATCCAAATCATTCCAGTGGCCGTCCCCGTTCACAACGAGATGCCAGTACCCCATAAAGTGGGTGTCGATCACCAGTCCCCCGGCAGGTGAAAAAGCCCCAAGGCACTGGACATAAATAGAGCCAGCCGCAGACGAATCCCCGACGCCCTCAAACTGAACTCACACACACACACACACAGTTGAATGATATTAAATCTGATAGAAGTGTTTGTGAGTTACAATCAGTGCTTATATCACACAGTTGTGTTCTCTGTCTCAGCTTACTGTTACTCAGTCATAGCTACTTCTGTACTCGTACTTGTACTCTTGTGTTCTGTAACAGATACTGTGTACATTTTGAATTGATCTTCTGTCTCTTGCAGACTCATTGTCATCATTGCTCTGTCTACATATACACATAGTACTGTACTCTGTCAGCACAGTCATACTGTCAGACTGTCATACTGTCATACTGTCAGAATTTGTACTTTTGGCCTCTCTGTGATTAACACTGCATGAGAGTCTACTGTTTTCCTACTCCTCCTTACTCATGCTCTTCGAAAATATCGCAACACCACAGCACTGAGTACCTGAAAACGGTCCAAAGCAAGACTTTTGGTAAAGAAGTCTGCCAAATTCTCCTGCGTGGGCACTTTTGCAATGACAATTCTGCCCAGCTCTACCAACTTTGCCACATATCGATTCCTCACTGCCACATGACGTGTCGCTGCATTGTTCAGAACATTCTCTGCCTGTGCCACCGAGGCATGATTGTCTCCATGAATTGTAACAGGCTGCTTGACAGGTGAAAACTCAGTCAGCAGATTGACAACATACTCAACGTCCCGTGCACATTCTGACAACGCTATCAATTCTGCCTCTGCTGTGCTGACTGCAACTGTCTTCTGCAATTTTGACGAATACATGACAGTACTTCCATTCAGTCGCACCAGTGAACCTGTAACAGAGCGTCTGGTCACTTTGTCTGCTGCGTGGTCTGCATCTGTATAAGCTGTTACTATCAACTCTGCAGTCAGTGACGCTGGCGAACTGCACTGCATAGTCAAACAAACATGAATAGTTCCCTTCAAATATCTCAGCACACGCTTCAAATGCTGCCAATGCTCCTGCCCGTAGCAGTGAGAGAACCTGGCCAAATAACAGACCGCTGTCAGAATATCAGGCCGTGAGCAACGTGCCAGCCACATCAATTCCATCACCAGATTAACATAGGGAAGCTTCTCCAACTTCTCCTCCGAGTCCACAGGCATCACAGACAGTCTGGGCTCCATTGGTGTCATACACGGATTACAATCCTGCATAGAATACCTCTCCAGCATACGCTGTATCAGCCCAACCTGATTGATTTGGCACTCCCTGACCATACCATAGTCACTGAAAGCCATACTCATACCCAGCAACTCCACCAATGGTCCTTTGTCCTTACTAGGCCATTTCTCACTGAATGCTCTGAAGAATTCCACCTTCCACTCCACTGAAGAAGTGAACACAGTGTAGTCGTCCACGTGCACGTACACAAACACCACCAGTGTACCAGGCTGCCAGATGTAAAACAGACACGGGTCAATGTCGGACACCCGGATCCTGTGGTCATAAGCAAGCAGAAACTCCTTGCTCGTCCTGTACCAAATGCGCGGTGCCTGCTTCAACCCGTACACACTCTTCTGCAGAATTCCATACCTCACTCCCCGTACTGTCCGTGCATTAGGCCAACTGGCATACGGAGGAACGTCCACGTCCAGCTCACCGTTCAGAAAGCACGTGATGACGTCCAAGGCAAAGGCCAACAGTCCCAACACCAAACTGAGCTGAATAAGAATTCTCAAAGTTGACAGCTGAGTACACGGTGCTTACACGTCCTCATAGTGCACCCCATGCTGCTGACCATTGCCGCATACCACCCACCCGGTCTTCCTCTCGGTCAGCTCCCCTGCAGAGTCCAACTTCGCCTTGAACACAGCCACCATGCGCATAACCTTTTCACCAACAGGTACCGTCTCCACCGGCAAAATTGCCTTCTTCACGTCGATGAGAGCGCACTCCTCTCTGTGGTCCGACTCCTGCCACTGCACTGAGTCAGGTCCATTCACCAACTGAACCCATCCTTTCGGCTCCGTCACTCCAACTGGCAACCCCGTCAATTTCTCCTCCTGAGCCGCCAGAGCAACATGACGGGTCTCAAACCTCACGCGAGCCTCACCCACATCAATTGCCGAGCCCCTCACTCCAGCATGACGCTCTAATAACATCTGGTACGGCAATACATGATCCTCCCGTGCCGTAGCACACACCACTGCTGCCTCCCATTCACCTCCTCCAGACCGCTGCATTGTCACCTTCTCAAACAACGGATAGAATGAGTTCACTGTCAGCTGTGCACAATACTCAAACAGCGACGCAAGATGCTCCACCCGTGCTTCCAGAAACACACTCACCGGCGTCCAAAATGATCCTCCACCAGCACTGTTCAACTTCACTACACCAGTGAACTCATCACCCTTCAGTTCCACGTAGGCACGCAAATCCAGTATAACTGTCGTTGTCCCCACAAAAGCTGAAACGAAGTTTCCATCCAGAGACTCACAGTCATATAACGATTTCAACGGTGTCAGCATAGAGGGATCCCAAGACATTACCAGCTGTCCGTACTTATCAACGCGCTCGTCGAACCGAACCATACCACTTCTGACCACCTTCTCCTTGTCTTGGCTGTACAGCAGATAAGCCGTTGGTCGCTCCTCGTGTCCCACGTAGATCAAAGGAGTAGCCCGATCCGCCAGTTTCGAACGCAGGCTCGCGTCGATGAAAGCATAAGTTCGACACCCAAACACTCGCAGCACAGACAGATCGTACTTCTGGTTCAACACCTGCAAACTAGACTTCATACCCAGCCGAGCCTTGCATAGTCGATTGATCAGATACACAACGTGCCTCATAGCCAAAGGCCACATAGTCGCAGGCAAACCAACAGTCGCCAGCATAGCTCTCGCCTTCGTCTGCAGGAACTTGTTCATGGTCTCCGCCCTGGCATTGTTCTCGTGCAAGTATGGTGACGTCGTCCTCTGCACGATAGCATTGTCCTCACAGTACTGCTTAGCCTTCCCAGACACGATGGCCGAGTCATCGTCAGAGTGCAATACCAGCACGTCCAGGTCGTACACCACCTGTTCCACACGAGTCTCCTCCTCAAGGAACACTCGCCCAGTTGCCTTCACCATCTTACGATAGTCCTCCAGAGCGTCCACATACTCCAGCTTCTGCTTCCAGACATAGAAATGACACACGTCTGAATAGTCATCCACGTGAATAGTGTACCCACGATAACCTTTGGTAGATGTCACGAACGGTCCGCCATGATCAGTGAACGTCAACTATCCCATTTTGATAGACCTGCCTCTTCTCCACCACTTTTCGTACAGACTTCGGGACCCTTCCCCTATCTGTCGTCTGTGATGGCCTCTTCGGTGCCGCCACCTGGCACGCCATACAATTCACAGAACAGCTCAGCACACTGCTGCTCCTCAACTCCTCAGAGTTCACACCAAGGTCCAACCCCTGTAGGTCCATGACCTCAACATGCTTGTCACAGGTGTGACCAAGGCTGATGTGCGCGATAACCTTTGCGTCCACCCTCGGGACCACAAACTGGTCAAGATACAGCACGACCACAGGCCACAGAGTCCCCTGGATGAAAACACGACCAGGCTCCGACTCCACCAGCTCGGCCTACACGTTGTAGCATTGGTCTGTCCTCGCAGAAAATATCACACTGCCCTTCGAGTACACGTGCAGCTCCTCAAACTTCGTTGTCAACCTCCACCAGGTAGCATTCGGCTTGTACGGCAACACCAGCATAAACTTCGTGTTCACAGGGTCCTTAGGAAAGTCCATGAGTATCTTCGTCAGCAGTTTCTCAATGAACATATCGTCGTACGGTGGATTACCCCAGAAGCTCCGTCCCGTCAAACAATGAAGAAACACCGAGTTCACCAGAGAGTAGTACTCGTTCACCTGCCGATTGTGCTCGTCAACACACATATCCAGATGAAAGGGCCCCTTCTCATTGTTCCACTTCTGGAACTCAGTGAACTTCCAGTTGCACTTGTCCCTCACCGGACAATTCTCCTGCTTGTCGCACTCCACCCCCGGCAGCGCAGTCTCCACGATGACCTTAGGTAAAACATACACGTTCCCCTTTCTGCACACGTCGTACTCACATAAGTTCTCCTTGTCCCGCAGTACACGGTCCCCGAACTGAGCATACATACCAAACTTGTCCTCCAGACTCACCGCGGATACCAAATTAAAAGGCGACTCCGGCACGTACTGCGCCTCCACCTTCAGCACGTCAGCCTTCTTCGTCACTCGATTCCACAAGGTAATACTTCCTCGGCCTCCTCCGCGAGACGTGGTCACCTCTCCAACCATGACCTTGAACGACACTGCTGCTGACGCATTCACCTGAGCACCGTCAAACATAGACAAGTCATTAAAGATAGACTTCGTCGCCATACTATCAAAATACAGTTCTCTGTCCGAGTCCACCACAGTCACGGCACATAGGTCTCCTCCTGAAGCCTGTAACGAGTCCTCGTAGTACTCATTCTGCACTAGTGCGTCGTCCTCCTTGTCGCGATTGAACACACCGTACACCCAAGTGTCCTCCAATACCTCACCTGTGTAAACCACCTTTTGGTCTGCCACTGTAGTAACTACCGGACAGGCTACATGAACTTCCTCGTGATTCTCCAAGCTCCACAGCTCCCCCGCAGAAACCTCTGTACGACGCGGCCGCGCTGAGCTGGATGAAGTCGCCTCCTCCACCGTCGCTGCTGCTGCGTCAGGTGTCTTCTTCGCCGCGATTTTCTTGAGCCTCCGCGCATAGTTCTCACGAACCGCTCTCTCCTTAGAAGGATTAAGCTTGATGAACTCCTCCATACCCGCCGGGTTCACTATCCAGCACTTTTCGGCAGAATGAACGCCAGAGCACGTAGAACATATCAGTTTCTTTCCGTCATTGACCTTCTTCTCCTCGCTCTGCCTCCTTCTATCCGCAACCAGAGCTCTTGCAACAGCAACAGTCTCCCCGTCCACAGTAGCCCCCACTATACTCGATGAAGGAACCAAAGATTGTTGCACCACGTTCACGAAGAAATACTCAGACCTCTGCACAAGCATGTCAAAAGAAGGACGTCGTTCCTTACTCATATCAGCAACTACTTGCGAATACTCCATAGGCATAGCAGCCACAACCATTGCAGTCACCAGCACCTCCACAATTGTAGGATCAAGCCTCGCACCGCCGTAGTTGGCCACAGAACTCATTACGTCCCCAAAGTAACCCAACTGCTTCACCGGGTCCTCATTCACGTTCACGGTCAGCTTGCACAGCTTCTTCATTGAACCCGCGAGTTGTCCAAACAGCTGCGGCTCCACTCTGCACTTCAGTTTCCTGAACGCCTTCAAACCGTCATTGCCACAGCGTCGTACCACGTCAAAGGCGTCCCCGGCTGTTACCTGCTTCAGAATTGCTGACAAAACTGTACTTGCCACACTGGCAGAACCAGGCACAGTAATAAAGTTGTCGCCGTCTGCAAACTCTTCGTCCTCCACGTCGTTATCTCCGTACTCAGCCCGTGATGAAGGCCTATCTCCCGCCCGTGATGAAGGCTTTTCCTCTGCAGTCGATTTACTATAACCACCCGTTTTAGGCGTAAACGAATTCAGTCCTCTGATATCTGCAATATCTGATACTTGATAGTCACACACCAGTTCAAGCAGTTCAGGATAAAACGTGACTGCTGACTCCAACTGTGTCTTAAATTGAACCCAGGATTCATACGGATTCCTCTCTGTTCCCGTGTACTTCGTCGTACCTAATAACTTCAATACGCACTGAACTATCTTCTGTGCGTTGGCAGGGCTCATTACACCCGACTCAGCTTCTTCATGATCTGTTGATTTCTCAGGCTCTTTCTTCTCAACACTCAACACCTTAATTGTCTCTGCCATAGTCTTCATAAAAGCAGCCTGTTGCTCTACCAAGTCCTGAAGCTGCGATTCCCGCGTAGGATACTTCCGTTCTGAAACTGGCACCCCCGCGTCAGTCATGACGACTGTACCTAAACTACCTCAGATCCATATAAGGCCCATAACCTAGGATAATCAACTTCTACTTAGTTTGTATACTCAGGCATATAACTCGTAGAATGTGTACGAACTCTCACACACACACACGCACACACACAGTTGAATGATATTAAATCTGATAGAAGTGTTTGTGGGAGTTACAGTCAGTGCTTATATCACACAGTTGTGTTCTCTGTCTCAGCTTACTGTTACTCAGTCATAGCTACTTCTGTACTCGTACTTGTACTCTTGTGTTCTGTAACAGATACTGTGTACATTTTGAATTGATCTTCTGTCTCTTGCAGACTCATTGTCATCATTGCTCTGTCTACATATACACATAGTATTGTACTCTGTCAGCACAGTCATACTCTCATACTGTCATACTGGTCAGAATTTGTACTTTTGGCCTCTCTGTGATTAACACTGCATGAGAGTCTACTGTTTTCCTAGACCTGCCACCCTCTCACCTCTCCATGAGATGTCACTGGGACCTGCTACCCTCTCAGTTCTGGGACCTGCCACCCTCTCACCCCTCCATGAGATGTCACTGGGACCTGCCACCACCCTCTCAGCCCTGTGTGAATCGCTGTAGAGACCTGACGCCCAGGTGAGCTGCTCCTAATACTTGCATCCCTCCCTCCCATCTCCTTCGAGTAATCAGCGATGCAGACATGTGGAATCTCCCCCGGCTTCCGAGCCGCCACTGAGAACGGAACCACCCCTTCTTCTGTCCGGCCGCTCTTACCTACCCTCGGCCTCGCTGATCTATTCATCCATTCATCCGCATGAGGGAAGAATTTCAGACGCGTATCAATGTGCCCCCCAGCACATCTTAAACGCGGCGCACGGGCCGACGATAAGGCTCGGGACGATGTTCCAAAACAGCTGGCATTGATCTGCCACATCTCACCACACACCAAAAAAACTGGAATGCTACTCTGCTAGGAATTCATGGCACTTACTGGCAGCGCATCTTCTGCGCAAATCCTCACCGAGGCACTGCAACTCCGCGGCGCGCTCTGGCAGCTCTGTGGACGAAGGGCAATCTGGGCACAGAAGTTCTACACACAATTTGCCCTGTATGATGTTCCCACGCACAAGCTGAGCTTTTGCCGCGTTGCTCCCTCGTTTGAGGGTCAAAGGCAGCAAGGAGGGACTAACGAGCTAAACATGGCATCCGTGCCTCCGCCGATCAGAGTATGCTCCGCGTTGAGGGGAAATCTGGCGCCCGAGAAACGTGTGTGGATCGACAGCCCACTACTTGCACCTGCCATTCAGCGGGTCTTTCTAATAACCTGCAGCGTTAGGGTTTTGGTGAGGTGTTGCGTCCTGTTGTTCCTGTTCATGGGCCAACCCAACTCTGTATATGAGGGGATGTGTGGATCCTCCTATCTGCTACCCGATTGGGCAAGTGCTAAAATAAGCCTACATATCCGACCTGCGATGGCTGGGCGGCACCTGAGGTGTGATTATGTTGGTCCCATCTGAAACACCATCCAGGATCTTCCCTTCATCGTCAATGTAACTTTTGAACAACTCGTCAGAGAAGAAGAGTCCATGCAGCATCTCGTGCACGGTCACTCCCACCAAGCTCCGATAGTCCATCTTCAATAATTGCGAAGTGCAAAAGTTGACAAACACTGTTGCAAGTGCATCCAATCCAAATCCAAATTAATATGACTCCTCATAGACGCACCGGCGAAAGAACCAGGGGGGCTCTTTGGCAGGCTTGCAACGGCACGTGCTGGCGTGCATGCCGCGGCATGGAATGCTTTAATGAAAGCGGTTGCTTGACCACCCGCCCAAAGATCCACCGTTCATATCCATCTGCCCAAAGATCCACCGTTCGCATTGCTTAACCATCTACCCAATGATCTGCCGTTCAGAGGGCTGCAAAGTCGCCACGTGTCCTTGGAGCCACCATGGATTTTCTGCAATGCACAGCAGAACTAGCAAGACTACTCCTGGCGACCGTCACAAAAGATGCCTCATTCCCGTGTGTGTGCTTATCCTTGGACCGATTCCTTTGGCACCACGCAACTAGAAAAGATCGGCTGCTTACCGCATTAACCCATGATCCGACCACAACTATGGCAGTCTGACAGGTGAGCCAATGGGCATATTGAACCGACCCGTGCACCAATGGGTAGGATAATCAACTTCTACTAACTTCATATATCTAGTAGAAAGTGTACGAACACACACTCATACACACACACACTGTTGATTGATTTAAACTGATAAGAGTGTTTGTTCGTTACACACAGTGCTTATATCACATAGCACTGTTCAAGTGCTCACTGTTACTCAGTCATAGCTACTTCTATACTCGTACTAGTACTCTTGTGTTCTGTGACAGATACTGTATACTTTTGAATTGATCTTCTGTCTCTTGTAATCTCATTGTCATCATTGTTCTGTTCACCTTTACACACAGTACTGTACTCTGTCATACTGTCATACAGTCATACTGTCATACAGTCATACTGTCATTGAATTTGTACTTTTGAGCTCTCTGTCTTTAACACTGTCTCAGAGTCTACAGTTTTCCTACTCCTCCTTACTCATGCTCTTCGAAAATATCTCAATACCACAGCACTGAGTATCTGAAAACGGTCCAAAGCTAGACTTTTGGTAAAGAAGTCTGCCAAATTCTCCTTCGTAGGCACTTTTGCAATAACAACTCTGCCCAGCTCTACCAACTTTGCCACATATCGATTTCTCACTGCCACGTGACGTGTCGCTGCATTGTTCAGAACATTCTCTGCCTGTGCCACCGAAGCATGATTATCTCCATGAATTGTGACAGGTTGCTTGACAGGCGAAAATTCTGCCAACAGATTGACAACATACTCTACGTCCCGTGCACATTCTGACAGCGCTATCAATTCTGCCTCTGCTGTGCTCACTGCAACTGTCTTCTGCAACTTTGACGAATACATGACAGTGCTCCCATTCAGACGCACCAATGAACCTGTAACAGAGCGCCTGGTCACTTTATCTGCAGCATGGTCCGCGTCTGTATAAGCTGTCACTATCAACTCAGCAGTCAGTGAAGCTGGCGAACTGCACTGCAAAGTCAAGCAAACATGAACAGTTCCTTTCAAATATCTCAGCACACGTTTCAAATGCTGCCAATGCTCTTGCCCATAGCAGTGAGAGAACCTGGCCAAATAACAGACTGCTGTCAGAATATCAGGCCGTGAGCAACGTGCCAGCCACATCAGTTCCATCACCAGGTTGATATAAGGAAGCTTCTCCAACTTCTCCTCCGAGTCCACAGGCAACAAAGACAGTCTGGGCTCCATAGGTGTCAAACACGGATTGCAGTCCTGCATAGAATACCTCTCCAGCATACGCTGTATCAGCCCAACCTGACTGATTTGACACTCCCTGACAAGACCATAGTCACTGAAAGTCATACTCATGCCCAGCAACTCCACCAACGGGCCCTTGTCCTTACTCGGATACTTCTCACTGAATGCTCTGAAGAATTCCACCTTCCACTCCACTGATGAAGTGAACACAGTGTAGTCGTCCACATGTACGTACACAAACACCACCAGTGTACCATGCTGCCAGATGTAAAAGAGACACGGGTCAATGTTGGACACCCGGAGCCTGCTGTCATAAGCCAGCAGAAAGTTCTTGCTCGTCTTGTACCAAATGCGTGGTGCCTGTTTCAAGCCGTACACACTCTTCTGCAAAATTCCATACAGTACTCCCCGTACTGTCCGTGCATTAGGCCAGCTGACATACATAGGAGTATCCACGTCCAGCTCGCCGTTCAAAAAGCAGGTGATGACGTCCAGAGCAAACACCAATAGTCCCAACACCAGACTGAGCTGAATAAGAATTCTCAACGTTGACAACTGTGTACACGGGGCATACACGTCCTCATAGTGCACCCCATGCTGCTGACCATTACCACACACCACCCATCTGGTCTTCCTCTCAGTCACCTCTCCAGCAGAGTCCAGCTTCGCTTTGTACACAGCTGTCATGCGCATTACCTTCTCACCAGCCGGTACCGACTCCACCGGCTCGATTGCCTTCTTCACGTCAATAAGAGCACACTCCTCCTTGTGATCTGACTCCTGCCACTGCACTGCGTCAGGTCCCTTCAACAACTGAACCCATCCTTTCGGCTCGGTCACTCCAACTGGCAACCCCGTCAATTTCTCCTCACGAGCTGCCAAAGCAACATGACGATTCTCAAACCTCACTCGAGCCTCACACACATCAACTGCCGAGCCACTCACTCCAGCATGACGTTCCAGTATCACCTGATACGGCAACACGTGATCCTCTCGTGCCGTAGCACACACCACTGCTGCCTCCCATTCACCTCCTCCTGACTGCTGCAATACCACCTTCTCAAACAAAGGATAGAATGAGTTCACTGACAACTTCACACGAAACTCAAACAGCAGCTCAAGATGCTCCACCCGTGCTTCCAGAAACACACTCACCGGTGTCCAAAATGTTCTTCCACCAGCACTTTTCAACTTCACTACACCAGTGAACTCATCACCCTTTGGCTCCACATAGGCACGCAGTTCCAGTATCACTGTCGCTGTACCCCCAAACGCTGTAACGAAGTTTCCATCCAGAGCCTCGCAGTCGTACAACGATCTCAACGGTGTCAGCATAGAGGGATCCCAAGACATCACCAGCTTTCCATACAGATCGACGCGCTCGTCAAACCGGACCATACCACTTCTGACCACCTTCTCCTTGTCCTGGCTGTATAGCAGATAAGCCGTAGATCGCTCTTCGTGTCCCACGTAGATCAAGGGAGTAGCCCGATCAGCCAGTTTGGAACGCAAGCTCGCGTCGATGAAAGCGTACGCACGACAACCAAACACTCGTAGCACAGACAGATCGTACTTCTGGTTCAGCACCTGCAAGCTGGACTGCATACCCAGCCCAGCCTTGCAAAGTCGATTGATAAGGTACACAGCGTGCCTCATAGCCAAAGGCCACATAGTCGCGGGCAAACCAGCAGTCGCCAACATAGCCCTCGCCTTCGTCTGCAAAAACTTGTTCATCGTCTCCGCCCTAGCATTGTTCTCGTGTAAGTACGGTGACGTCGTCCTCTGCACAATAGCATTGTCCTCACAGTACTTCTTGGTCTTTCCAGACACGATGGTAGAGTCATTGTCAGAGTGCAACACCAGCACGTCCAAGTCGTACACCACCTGCTCAACACGAGTCTCCTCCTCGAGGAACACTCGCCCAGTCGCCCTCACCATTTTGCGATAGTCCTCCAGAGCGTCGACATACTCCAGCTTCTGTTTCCATACATAGAAGTGACACACGTCTGAAAAGTCATCCACGTGAATGGTATACCCACGATAACCTTTTGTAGATGTCACGAACGGTCCACCATGGTCAGTGAACGTCAGCTGCCCCATCTTGACGGACACCTCCCTCTTGTCCACCACCTTTCGTACAGACTTCGGGACCCTTCCCCTATCTGTCGTCTGTGATGGCCTCTTCGGCGCCGCCACCTGGCACGCCATACAGTTCACCGAACAGCTCAGTACATTGCTGTTCCTCAATTCCTCAGAGTTGACCCCAAGGTCCAACCCCTGAAGGTCCATGACCTCCACATACTTGTCACAAGCATGACCAAGCCTGAGATGTGCAACAACCTTCACGTCCACCCTCGGGACCACATACTGATCAAGATACAGCACAACCACTGGCCACGGAGTCCCCTGGATAAACACACGACCAGGCTCGGACTCCTCCAGCTCAGACACGTTATAGCACTGATCCGTTCTCGCTGAGAATATCACGCTGCCCTTCGAGTATACGTGCAACTCCTCAAACTTCGTCGTCAGACTCCACCACGCAGCATTTGGCTTGTACGGCACCACAAGCATAAACTTCGTGTTCACGGGGTCCTTAGGAAAGTCCATGAGTATCTTGGTCAGCAGTCTCTCAATGAACATATCGTCGTACGGTGGATTACCCCAGAAGCTTCGTCCCGTCAGACAATGAAGAAACACCGAGTTCACCAACGAGTAGTACTCGCTCACCTGCCGATTGTGCTCGTCAGCACACATATCCAGATGAAAGGGCCCCTTCTCAATGTTCCACCTCTGGAACTCGGTGAACTTCCAGTTGCATTTGTCCCTCACCGGACTACTCTTCTTCTTGCCGCACTCCACCCCCGGCAGCGCAGCCTCCTGTACGACAACCTCAGGTAAAACATACACGTTCCCCTTTCTGCAGACGTCGTACTCGAACAGATTCTTCTTGTCCTTCAGTACACGGTCCCCAAACTGTGCATACAGACCGTACTTGTCCTCCAGGCTCACCGCGGATACCAGATTGAAGGGGGACTCAGGCACATACTGCGCCTCCACCAGCAGCACGTCAGCCTTCTTCGTCACCCGATTCCACAAGGTAATATACCCACGGCCTCCCCCACGAGACGTCGTCACCTCTCCAGCCATGACCTTGAACGCCACCGCTGATGACGCGTTCACCTGAGCGCCCTCAAACATAGACAGGTCATTAAAAATAGACCTCGTGGCCATGCTATCAAAATACAGCTCTCTCTCAGAGTCTACCACAGTTGCTGCACACAGGTCTTCCTCATGCACCGAGTCCTCATAGTACTCATTCTGCACCAGTGCGTCATTCTCCTTGTCTCTGTCGTACACACCGTACACCCAGGTGTCCTCCAATACCTCACCAGTGTATACTACCTTCTGGTTTGCCACTGTAGCGACCACCGGACAGGCAACATGAACTTCTTCATGATTCTCCAAGCTCCACAGCTCCTCCGCAGAAACTTCCGTACGACGCGACCTCGCTGAACTCGATGAAGGTCCATTCTCCACCGTCGCTGCTACCGCGTCAGGTGACTTCTTCGCCGCGATTTTCTTCAGCCTCCGCGCATAGTTCTCACGAACCCCTTTCTCCTTAGCAGGATTGAGCTTGATGAACTCCTCCATACCTGCCGGGTTGCTTATCCAGCACTTCTCTGCAGAGTGTACACCAGAGCACGTAGGACATATCAATTTCTTCCCGTCATTGAACCTCTTCTCCTCGCTCTGCCTCCTTCTGTCCGCAACCAGTGCTCTTGCCACTGCAACAGTCTCCTCGTCCACAGTAGCTCCCACAATACTCGATGAATGAACCGCCGATTGCTGTACGACATTCACATAAAAATACTCAGACCTCTGCATAAGCATATCAAACGAAGGACGTCGTTCCTTACTGATATCCGCAACCACCTGCGAATACTCTATAGGCATAGCCGCAACAGCCAGAGCAGTCACCAGCACCTCGACAGTTGTCGGGTCAAGCTTCGCACCCCCATAGTTGGCCACTGAGCACATAACGTCACCAAAATATCCCAACTGCTTCACCGGGTCCTCATTGGCGTTCACCGACAGCTTGCATAGCTTCTTCATTGAGCCCGCGAGTTGACCAAACAGCTGCGGCTCCACTTTGCACTTCAGCTTCCTGAACGCCTTCAACCCGTCATTACCACAGCGTCGTACAACGTCAAAGGCGTCCCCAGCTGTCACCTGCTTCAAAATAGCTGACAAAATTGTACTGGCCATACTCGCAGAACCAGGCACAGTAATATAACTGCCGCTGTCGTCAAAGACCTCTTCAAAAACGTCCTCGTCCTCTGCCTGTAACGCATGCTTGTCTTCTGCCCGTGATGAAGGCTTCTCCTCTGCAGCTGTGTTGCCATATCCTCTCGATTTAGGCATAAACAAGTTCAGTCCTTTGATATCTGCAATATCTGACACTTGATAGTCGCACACTAGTTCTAGCAGCTCAGGATAAAACGTGACTGCTGACTCTAACTGTGTCTTAAATTGTACCCAGGACTCATACTGATTCCTCTCTGTACCCGTGTACTTCGTCGTACCCAACAACTTCACAACGCACTGAACTGTCTTCTGTGCGTTGGCAGTGCTCATTGCACCCGACGCAGCTTCTTCATTCTCTGTCGATTTCCCAGACTCCTTCTTCTCTGAAATCAAAGCATGAATTGTCGCTTCCATTGATTTCATAAAACTAGCCTGCTGCTCTACCAATTCCTGAAGCTGCGATTCCCGCGTAGGATACTTTCCTTTCCCCGCGTCCGCCATGACGGCTGTATCTACACTATCAGACCTATATCAGGCCCATAACCTAGGATAATCAACTTCTACTAACTTCATATATCTAGTAGAAAGTGTACGAACACACACTCATACACACACACACTGTTGATTGATTTAAACTGATAAGAGTGTTTGTTCGTTACACACAGTGCTTATATCACATAGCACTGTTCAAGTGCTCACTGTTACTCAGTCATAGCTACTTCTATACTCGTACTAGTACTCTTGTGTTCTGTGACAGATACTGTATACTTTTGAATTGATCTTCTGTCTCTTGTAATCTCATTGTCATCATTGTTCTGTTCACCTTTACACACAGTACTGTACTCTGTCATACTGTCATACAGTCATACTGTCATACAGTCATACTGTCATTGAATTTGTACTTTTGAGCTCTCTGTCTTTAACACTGTCTCAGAGTCTACAGTTTTCCTAATGGGCATGTCGAACTCAACCCCACGACCCATTATGTCGCTGTAAGTATGCACCTGTGACTCATCCGATGCAAAGAAACTCGCGAGAACAACGCCGAGCCATTGCACCAACCGTCGAGGGTGGCCATCAGACAAAGCAAGCACCTGCAACGGGCCGCATGTCCTCCATGTCCTGCAGGCAATGGCCACCGATGGCGATGGCGTTGGAAGAGCATGGTAGTGCACGCTCATCGGCTGTTACGTACACCACTACGTCTTTGTCCACCAGACCGGATCCACCTGCGCCACACAGATGCATACCATCTTCCCACGTTAGATCACCACTGAGCTATCGGTACACCCCGACGGGTCGGACACTCTGGGTAAATCACTCTGCCACAGGCACCTCCGTGGCAGCTTTGAGGGGAGTTGCTGTGCAAGGGAATATTTGCATAGTGTGAGCAATAATCGGCAGTCACAACGTGAGTCTGAGCGCATACGCGAATATCGCGACAAAGAAGTGGATGGCGTAACACAACACTGTGCCTGTTTTAAAGCTGCTGAATAAAGCAGCAGAAGACGCGACGTGCTTATCGCAATTCTCCATACAGAATATATCAGCGGGTTCTTTGCAGCCGAAACTTTCTGGACTTTCCGGTGACCACATATTCGGTTAGTCTGCGAAAAGTACTCTGCCATGCTAAGAACTCAGGTGTAAATGTATATATGGTGGTTATAGCTGAGATCATTTTCTGACTGCACGGTCTTTGAACAAGCTGTAAGCGGCATGACTATTGCACCCGAAACGTGGGCATCTCACTTGTAAGACTAAAACGTCCATTAGCGCCCCCACGGCAGCTACAGAAGCTGATTAATCCGATTCGACTTCACCTTGGTGATTCGCGCAGCTACAGCTAGTAGTAGAGGAGCAATCGCACGTCTCGTAGGGGCCAAAGTACGAAGCATTGTGCGTTGGGGCGCCCTCGAAGTCCCCACAGGTACCTGCGGCACTCCGCACTACTCCCTCAGACGGTGCGGATGGAGTTGCGATGGGAATAGTGGAAGGAGCAGGATGAGTCCGCATGAAACTCCCATGTATGGCACCCAGCAGCCAGGGGCGGTCTCTGAGCCAAGATGCGGATGCACTGGTCATCGCGCTTTTGAGCTGTTTGCAACAACAGATAGAGGAGGAGGCTTCTCGTCGGAGGGAGGGGAACACTCAAGAAGAAGGTCTGTCACGCTTGTGTGTTTGGACGCCATTCTAGTAACTTTGCAAAGGCAGTCGGTTGTGTCTCGAAAGTGCGTCTTCCATACCGACTGTCACCGAACTTGCCTTCAACAATTTCAGAGGTGATGTGTAGTACATACATGCCATGCAGGTTGTCAGGGAGGGTAGAAAAACAAAAGGGATTCGCGAGCACGCACGCGCGAGACTTCCGACTGAGATAGGGCTACCCAGAGCACCCCGGAAGGATGAGCAACGAAACGGCTTAAGGGAGGAAGGAGTGAGAAGTGAAAGCACGGAAGGACATCTCGCTTGGATGATGTTGACTGCCCCGCATAACATACAAGTACACGTCCTAGACTGGCATAAGGCACGCACCGAGGTCAAGCACAGCATGACACTTATTGTTGTCTGGATAAAAGGAGTTGCACCATCGCGGAAGGAACAGCCTTCCTTGCACCTGTATTCGTTGCCTCACACGTGAATATCTACAGCATAAATCAACGCAAGCCTGCTCTCAGGTCGCGCGACAGCAACCAAGGAGCAGGCAACGTTTGAAGCCTTTGAATTAAATTCGATACCAAGTTCTTGCATGCCAAAGCTTGTTTCAAGGCGATGCCTCCGTGTGTATCTCTGACATTTGGACCATTCGTTTTGATATGCACGTGTCCAACGCCAAAACTAGTAGCAATACATTTCGACATATTCGCAAACAAGCGAATATCTTGGGCGATAATGATGGCGGACAGAAGTAGTTGCGTAAGTACCGGCTTTCGCATCTTCAGTCTCAATTTGAGAGCCGCCAAGGCTGCTGGAAATATTGTATCTTGCAAGAGAGACCTCATTGTACCGTTGACATTGGTCAACTGGTACTCCACGTGGAAGCGAAGATCTGCAGAGTCGTCTTCTTCTAAGTTCCTGCACGCCACTTCACACCTTATCTGTCTCAGCTGCCGCGAAAGTCGTGTCTCACGATGAGGCCGCCACAGCTAGTGTAATCCTCCACGCGCAAGTCTAAATCAAACCAACCACTCCTACAGCCACAAGGGCGCGTGCAAGATCGGTTTGAGGCCCTGCGCTGGTGCCTCGAGTGGTGTGAGTTCACCTGCGAGGGAAAAGATTTGTCTGGCGCTGGTTGAGGTGCAGATGTGCTTCCTTTGGCACCTGTCGTTGAGGAGTTAGATGCCGCTGAATCATAGGCTTAGTGTACGCATCATACGCGCAGTGGTGGTGGTTGTGACTAAGATCAATTTCGTTCGCGGAGCTGGCGGAGAAGTTTGAAGGTGCGGAAGTTGCTGGATGACTAGATTTCGTTGACACGCGACGTTGCCTCTGAATATCCGCCGATTAAAGAGCATTACCTTCTGCATCTATAGGCGAAATGGAGATCAGATTAGAATCATTCGAGATAATATCAACCAGCAAGTCTAAGAAAGCATGCGTCACATTGCAGTGCAGTATGAAATTGGAAGATGATTTGAATGGCTGTGAGTTTGGAAACCTTCCGTCCTGCGACTCAAAGATTGCGAGTCGCATTCTTACTTAGCAAACCAGGTTGTACGAACAAGTGTCCACGAAACTATAAATGCGAATGTCATTTCGTCGAGAAATTATAAAGCAAGTTAGGAAAGATAGAGGAAACGAATTCTAAAAAGTGATAAAGATGCATACCATTTGAGTGACTTGAATCCGCGTGGGGATGAACGACACGTGACACATTTATCACACTGAGCACGTTAAAGAGACCTTCGCTCGTTTCTCTCTGTGCCCCCTGAGAAAAGAAGTTGTATGAACATCGTCGTCACAAAATCGTCACAAAATCGTCATAGATGTCGTCAAAGCATCAAAGCACAATTTTATTCAGCAGTACCTGTGCTAACGACGCCAACGAAGAAATCGACAGCGTGAGGACCGCTTGCATGACGTTCTTCATCGCTGAAAAGCGAAACCGTTTCGACTTAATTTCCGAGGTTCAAGTACAAAGAAATTGCGCGCATAGGAACTCGAATGTCCACCAGAATGTCAAGTGTATTGTATCGCGAGCTATCCTACGGTATATACTAATCAGCACCACTAGGTAGGTGGGTGCTCGCTTCTAGCAACAACACAAATAATGCTGACTTTAATTGCATTTTCACTGCATTTGTCCCGGACGCACTGTGCTCGTTCACAAGACGAGAATTACAGAATATCATTGATGAATGAAGAGATTCCGAAGCTCAAGCTGATCCAGACGAGATGCAGGTTGCTTCCGTAGAGCTCGACGCACCACCACGACCAGACAATCATGAGAGCTGAGAGCCTGACCTATCTCGAGATACTCTCGCAAGCCAGAGGTTACGAGCTTCGGCCGCTGCGCGGCCGATCGCGCGATTCTCGACAGAAAGCAATGGAAAGCAGCTCGTAACTTCCTCCGGACTACCACAGAAAATAAAAAAATCGATAAACTGGGAGAAAATCGCCGCGTCCGGAGGCTCTGACTTGTGAGAGTAGGTCCCCATGTCTTTATGGCATCTCATCTGAGACATGCAAGAACAAGAGAGAAGTCAGAAGAGACAAGAGAGTAGACCAGAAGTGTGTATTAAAATTCGCGAGTCTTCATCTCAAAATAAGCGATTCATCATTTGAATGGGAGGGCATCGAACCAAAAATGCAATCGCATTTCCTTCCCGATTGCCGTACCGAATTGCTCTCTTCGCTTGCTTGTCGTTCCACTTACAAAATACGTTATTCTAAGACGAACACCCTACAGACTTAGCGAACACACCGAAGCAACGCAATAGTCTTCTGCAACGGTTTGGTTAGGTCGACACGTGTATATGAGTGATCACCTGTGGTTTGCGGGGGCACTCGCAAGTTTGGCCGCGCTCCAAATCTGCTCAATACAGTCTTCCTCGGTCCTTCCAGGTGAGGCACGAACCACACTATGAGCTCTTCTTTGGTAAGGCACCCACACCCACACACACCCACATTTATGGCTTCGCAATGTCGAGTGGGCCGCCACGGCGTGCTTATGTAGTTTAGGAACTGTCGGGGCATCCTGCTCTGCTCTGATCATGTCCTCGCACGGATGTACCCGGAACGAAACCGAAGGCATGATTCTGGAAGTGGTGGGGACAGGGCAATTCTTGTTGCAGCTGGTACTCATTCCCGCAATCCACTTAGGGATTGCCGACGCGCGGGGCGAGTCCGCCTCCACCTTGCTTTTGTTTGGAGAGCTGGCGACGACCTTGTTCCTCCTGTTTTGTGTTTTGCCAGACTGCTTTGTCGATACATACCCACTGAGCGTGGACAACGACACACTCGCCACGCGCCTCCCTGTACGCGCTTCAATATCCGCATTTATCAGTGCGCATTGGGCAAGAGGCGTGCAAAACAGACTCGACTTGGCTTTTCTTCTCACTTACTTGTCTTTGAAGAGGCCTCCAGTTAAATTTCAAATCGCATACGGTCAGCCCGACACGCTCGACATAATCCCCTGCTTACCAGCGCCTTTGAGGAAAACTGTGGGAAATCGCAACTGCGTCGGAATCCTCTTCGACCGCCTGGGAGACTGTGCATGCGGGTTGGTGGCCTATTGGAGTTGGATTGTAACGTTCCATACCATGATGGGGTCGGGTCGCGTCAAGTTGGATCGGCTTGGTTTAGTTTGATTTAGGGCGGGCTGGATTGGGTGAGATTGGATAAGAGTCAGGCTTTAATTTGACTTGTGCCACGATGCGGTGAGGGTTGAAATATCGACAAGTTCAAATAGTCCGCTTCGGAGCTCACACACCCTTGCAGTTTGCCCATCATAGTCTTACAGCAACAGTCTTGATAACTCACGATCTTTACTCCTCATTTCTCTTCTGCACGCGTGCTCTGAGTGATGCGGTACAGTTCAATTCAAAGCGATGCGTTTCGAGGGCAGATGCAAGGGGTTCGCTCCCATAACATGAGCATTCCCACTGTTTATGCGCCGAGGCGTAGCTCAAGAGCTCAAGTGCCAAATTGCAGCACAAATTTTGATGGGCTGAAGTCCTTAGATGGACTCTGGAGCCTCAACAGGTGATGTCTCCAGCTCCGGATACGTCAACGAACTGCAGCAGTACGGCCATTCAACGAAGGTGAAAGCCGACTTCCTGCTGCTCAATAGCAAAAGAAGACTCACCGGGCTTAGCGACAAAACGTATAGCATCGTTGCTGAGTACCCTCGGTGAGCCCCGCCCTACGAAACACCTTCTGCTGTGCGTGCTCTTAAGCATCAGAAGCACAGCACTAGTACCCGTTCAGTTTGTGGCAGCATATCCCAAAATACTATCTCGGTCGTTCAGGTTGTCTTGGTTGCTGCAGCGGGTGATGGCCCAACCGAACGCCCGATGAGGTTCACCCTGCTTATCCTTTTGGAAACCACCCCCCCTCGAACCAGACAACAGACCGTCGTGAAAGCAAAGCCTCTGCGATTGTCTGCTGGCAGGCAAGGGTTTTCGCTCACCTCTTTAAACCCTAAATCCTAAACCTAAACCCTTAAACGTAATTATACCTCTTATTTTTACGCAGGGATGTTCCTGGCTTGGCGAGCTACCCCTTTGCAAAGCCCTCAAGACTCAAGATCACTTTGTGTGGCGCTCTCCAAGACGGTTCCGGGAAGCAGTTCATGCGATCTTTGAGTAGTGTCCGTCCTTTCATTCTCAAGGTTTGTTCTGTGCCGGCTCCGGGGATCTATAACCAGTTTCTCCCGAGGCTTGACGATATTGGGTGGTTGAGAGGCCTTCCCAAGGATCGCCAACATCATAGAGATTATGATCACATTATTATTAGATTAGATTATCAGATGAGGATCGGCAACAGCATCGGCGTCCTTCAGAGGCCTCTGAGGCAGTATTGAAGGGGCCTTCTTTTAAGTCACCAGGTGGACAAGGACGGGGCTGGGGGCAAACCGCCAGTGCGGCGTGCTGACGGCAGTTGGGCAGGGAGATGCTCCTGCTCTCAGGTGTCGCCTTGCCGAGACGACGTGACAGAGAAGGATGTTCTTTCGATGACCGGGGGCATCCATGTTCTTCTCTACGCGCTGCTCTATGGCTCCCATGCCCTAATCAGCGGCTATCAGGTCACGACGGAGTCGCAGGGGCGAGGCGCTCCCGGGGAGTACGAAGGAGGGGACTACTCAAGCAGGAACTACGCCTTCCATTCAGACTATGGGTTCGGCTTCGATGGCGGCGAGAGTGGTTACCACGGTAAAGCTGACGGCTGGGCTTGTTGTGAGTTGTTTTGATTCCTCGATGATGCATCTCAGAAGTGCACCACACCTTTTTGAGCCACCCTCCCGCCCCATGGCCGAAGCGGCGCGGCCTCCTGGATCTTGCCACTGCCGCCCTCGCGGTGCTCCTCAAACGATGAGTCTCGATTCCCAGCTACTTGCTCCGTCGAGAGCCGTCGATTGTGGCCCAAGTGTTTGCTGCGGTGTGGACAGAGGAAGAGGAGGAGGGAGATGAGCATGAAGAGAAGCGCTGGAAGGTGGGACACGAGTGAAGCCCTCCATGGTTAGGGCTTGCAGTATTTGGCGTCGATCGAAAAGGGTACATGCCATGTAGTTCGCAGACATCTGCACATTCGCGCACTAGCCCGGCTGAAGCCTCCCGACCTCGAAGTGGCGGCTTGGGCGTGCGCGGGACTATTCATGTGATAGCGCATGGGAATGCGCAGGACCACTCGGCCTCGCACTAACAAATGTCGGTCACTGAGATGACTTGCATGCTGTTCCCAGTAAACACCGCCGTGGTCACGGTTGAGACTGTAACAACCCTAGTGGGGTGTTGGTGCACTGCCAGGCCCAAGGTATCTTGGGTCTGACCGATCCAATACATCCATCCGTCCTCAAGGCTGCATACAAGAGCTTGGCAAAGAAATGGCACCCTGACCGATTTCAAATCGAAGAGGAGGTGCGCCTGTTGTCTGGTCTCTGCGGCCTTCATTCCGAAACAAGTCGTGTGCCCTCCTCGGTTCGCTCACCAGCTGTAACCGTTTTGGTCAGAACTTGCTCTCGCGAGCGTCTCACCTGAAAAGGCTTCCTCGCGGCAGCGGACGTTGTTTACACATGTTACGGCACGAGCGCACCGCGTACAGTATGCGCCGATCTTAGCATGAGCGCGCCAGGCGCGCTTGTACCAGCAATGGCGCGCCAGGCGCGCACATGCTGGTTCTGAAGCTGGCCTCGCGGCGTGAGCGCACCGCTGGCATACCATGGCAGGGCCTCTTGTTTGTGACCTAATCTTCTGGCATATCCTGGCAGGCCCTCTTGCTTGTGACGTGGCATATCCTGGCAGGCCTCTGCTTGTGACGTGCATATCCTGGCAGGCCCTCTTGCTTGTGACGTGGCATATCCTGGCAGGCCCTCTTGCTTGTGACGTGGGGCATATCCCGGCAGCCCTCTTGCTTGTGACGTGGCATATCCTGGCAGGCCCTCTTGCTTGTGACGTGGCATATCCCGGCAGCCCTCTTGCTTGTGACGTGGCATATCCCGGCAGCCCTCTTGCTTGTGACGTGGCATATCCCGGCAGCCCTCTTGCTTGTGACCTAATCTTCTCTGAGAAATTTGCGCATCGTATCCAATGCGCGCTCCAGTGATTGAGAAAGCTCCGAAACTGCGCCACGATTCTTTTTAAAGCATCTCTGTGGCACCAGTCACCCGCAGCGGGCAGAGATGCTGCAAGTTGCTGCTTCATATAATCTGCTGGCCATCGCCATGTCCACTCGACCTATCTGCTCACTGCGACTGTCCAGATTGGGGCACCTGTGCGCCGCAGCAGACAACTGTGACCATTCACTGAAATCGCGCACCCGTTCCGGGAGTGCTCTCACTCCATGAGCGCGTGTAGTCGTCACAGTACAGATGCGGCTTCTAGAGAAAGGTCCCCCCTTCCGGAGGGTACCATCCCGAATGCTCAAGTATCAGCCCCACTCAGTCTTTGGTCAGCACCTTGCCGAGGGTCTCGGTGTAACTCCACAGCCCCCAGAGTCCCGCGTGGACACCTCTTTCCAAGCACTGTCCCACTCCCGCTCCCGGGGGGTGGCCGTTTCACTAGCCCGGTGATTTCTTCCCAGAGGATCACTGGGGGGCTTCTCGAGCTGCGCGGGGCCTTGGCATGCCCCCTTCTGTGAGACCCCTGACACCTTGGAAGCAGAGGCTGAAACACGTGCTCTCCACGGTGAAGCTCCTGTCTCTGGCCTGCCGAAGGCATCAAAGTCAAGGGCCATATGCGTGCTTGCCTGTAATAATCCCAAGGTCCGTCTCTCAGTCATATGTGCTGCTGCTGCTGCTGCTGCTACTCACTGGTGAACAGCATGCACATCCAACGGCCACCAACTCCCGAAGCAAGGCCTGGATCATCGTGTAGACGGTCTCTATCTCCAAGAGATTGATGTACAGGTGCTGCATGTCCTCCGGCCATAAACCCCTTGCCTTGTGCTTGGGGTGGAGGACACCCCTCCCAGGGGAAGAGGGCGGAGTGTGTGTGGAGCTTGTCTCTTGTCAAATTCCTTCAAATCGTCCACCCATTCCACCGACACCGTGCCGGCAGTCTCAGCCACCACTCCACATCCCCACACTCCCGCCTCTTCAGCTTCACCTTGGCGCCCTAGCTGCTAGCCTTGAGAGAGAGCCTTGTACAGTTGTTACTGATAGCGCCCCGCTGGGGGCACCGCCGGATCCACCTGACAGATACCCTTGCCGATGAAGGTCGCCACTCACTGCCCACTGGCCTCGTGCTGGCTCACACCGATTTGGCTCAACACTGCTGCCACGGGGTCCCTCGGGCGGGAAGCTGCCTCCCAACTGGAAGCCTGGAGGACCAGGAAATCATCCATGACGGGGAGCACTCGCGCCCCGAGCTTGTGCTCCGGTCGCCTACATCCGCCAACCCCGCGGCTCGCCACCCAACAGTCTCGAACTCTGCGCCCCAGCGGCTTCTGCAGGATCGCCACCCAACAGTCTCGAACTCTGCGCCCCAGCGACTTCTGCAGGATCGCCGGACGGCCCCTTGCCTCCGGTGAGCGGAGACCCCCCTGATCTTCATCAAGATTCGGGAAGAGTTGTCCAGGCTCTGTACTGAAAGAGCTTCCATCGGATGCCTTTGCTGCATGTGCTTCGGGAAGGCGGGGTCGATGCCCTCGCAGCGATAATCATCCTCGAGCTCGACGGAGATGGGCCAATCCTTGGGCTTGACCGACCGCCGCAGCTTTTTGAGTGTCTCCATCTCCAGCTTAACGTCACACAGTGGCGGTACATGCCACTGCAAGGCCCCAGCAACCCATGACTTGTGTATCCCTGGCTTCGGCACCAGGAGCACCGGCACAACACAGTGCCATTGATGAGCTCAAACCCAAACTCCTTTCTGCATAGGCAGACACCTCACGTTCTCGCTCTCCAACCAATTTTTCCGCGATCCAGCGGTCCAGATTCGCCGGTCTTTGCTACCGTCTAACCAGCTGATTGCAGCGCTTGCGCATCCGCCGTGCTCCTCTGTGTCTCCAGCGGTCAAGGAGACGCAACTCGATCCAGTGATTGAGAAATGTCTGAAGCTACTCCCCGGCTTCCGGCAAACTCGGCGGTGTATCCACCTGAGATGCACAGACACCGTCTCAATATCAAAGGCGCAAATGCGCTGAGATCTTCACAAACAGGATGAAGATCCATGCATCGATACCAAAATGTCCCCTATCGATCTGCGATTCATCTGACTTGTGGTGCCCGCCCTTATTGCAGCGCGCCGTTGCCACAAACAAGTTCCAAGATTTGCAGGTGTGCTACGAGAACCCCGCTCGACTTTCCTTTGCTTCGTGGGAGCCGGTGTCATTCGGAGTGTGGCAAAGACACGCCCAGCAAGAGTTGGATGTGTGCATGCAAGATACTCGTGGTAGGCTATGCATGTGAAGGAGGATGTGGTCCAGGCTAGACCTGTTGAAATAAAAGTTTCAATTGGTTTGGTGGCTGGACTCGCGGCCCGAGGCTCGGCTCCGGCAGAATACAAGCTTGGGATGGGACTCGTGTGGTGTAGTGCGAGCTCTCTGGAAGCAGGCCTCCCACTGGCGACCCACAGCACTTCCTTTGCTGTCCCTGGAAGCAGGCCTGCCACTGGCGACCCACAGCACTTCCTTTGCTGTCCCTGGAAGCAGGCCAGCCACTGGCACAGCACTTCCTTTGCTGTCCCTGGAAGCAGGCCTGCCACCGGCGACCCACAGCACTTCCTTTGCTGTCCCTGGAAGCAGGCCTGCCACTGGCGACCCACAGCACTTCCTTTGCTGTCCCTGGAAGCAGGCCTCCCACTGGCGACCCACAGCACTTCATTTGCTGTCCCTGGAAGCAGGCCTCCCACTGGCGACCCACAGCACTTCATTTGCTGTCCCTGGAAGCAGGTCTGCCACTGGCGACCCACAGCACTTCCTTTGCTGTCGGGGTATTCGGATTGATCCGTGTTTTCTTTAGCTGCGGTTTTTCTGATGGCAGAGATTTGCAGTCGCCATGTCACCAGGCTAGGATGGGAATGGTAATCGAATGAGCTGTTGTGAACATGATTTGTGCAAAGTTTTCCTGGGCATTAGTGAGCGGGATTGAATAGAGCTCCCGTATGCCTGCACTGCATGCATGTAGTGTAGCAGGCATGTAGTGTAGCAGGCGCTGTGGTCTTACAGGTGTCACTTGATATGGACGAGGATGTTCGTTTGGGACGTCATATTTTTCTTCGCTCGTTGCTTCGTGCAGTGCCCTATTTATTGTGCAGTGTCACATAATGATGTATTGGCGCTGAGTGTAGTTTGGCTGCTGTGTATATTTGATGATTAACGATAATGCGGTGTTTTGGGCACTATGGACCACACAGTGGGCATACGAGGTGCTGAGCATGAAAAACGAGGCTGGTTCCTGATCTCATCTCTATCCTTTACGTTGGTTTAGCGGCCGAGAATCGACTGCCAAAAATAATCCAAGAGAGTTTATTTCGCATCGTAGCTCAAACTTCGGGGCAACAAAAGCCCCGATCGAGAGATGATCACGATAGCAGGCAGCATTGCAGCCCTACTATCTGAATGGCAAGCAGGGTAGCAGGCTGATCCGGGGAAGATTGTGAATGTTCGGCTGTAGAGATGATAAAAAATCTGGTGATTTGACGAAGCCTGGTTGGTTGAATCCCCGTTGCTCAAGGAGCATAGCACATGCGCACACAGCGCACAGCTCCTCGCCATATTCACAACGCCTTCCCTAGCGATCAATGGAGGAGCCGCGAAAAGAAGTGGGATGGTGATCAGATTGTGGTTTCACTACACAACGATGGCTTAGAAACAATCTGGATAAGCTGTGGCTAGCCAATGCTCCACACTGATAATACTGTGAGTACTGTGCGAGTGGCATCGGGTGATACATTCAATCTCGTGTCTATGAGGTTAGTAGCACAATGCCATGGCATTACTTGGTAGAGTTGGTTGCGCTGAATGTTGCGTGGCACATTTTTCTTCCTCTAATCATCTTATATTTCTATTATTCCGAACGACTGAGAGGTTCCCGATCTTTGTAAATTTGTTTTTTGGAGGATGTGGAGGTATGGATATCATTATCAGGTTTCAAAGACACAAACGTAGTAATACAGGCACAAGAATATGCTACAGAAGGTGGCTAGCATAGAGGTAGTTCGGCGGTGGTATAGTACAGTGTATGCCACCACTCATGTAAAACGTCTGTAGCAAGCGCTGCTATGGTGGCAACTTGCGATAGGTGTGCTTAACAAGCATTACGTATATAAAATGCTACAGGCATCATGCAACACAATACATCACATGCAATGTAAAAATCGCATTGCTGTGTACATGCAATGAGAGCTACATGTACATTACATCAATACTACCTAAACATAACTACGCGTGTTTCTACATGCTACGGCATCGGAACGCGCATCAGTCGGCATATTTGCGATGCGTCAGCAGGACATTTTGGCATGAACGCGCCTATGCTATACGTTCATGCTCGGGGCATATGAAGCTTTCGAAAACGGTTTCGATATATAAGGTTACGAAACAGGTTACGGAAGTGGGACCTTCCGAAACCCAGTAGTCATAAGTCCCAAGTGTTCGTTGGCAAAAGCGCGCTTATTTTCAATAGGATACGGCTCCCTTGCCAAGGGCACATGTCAACTGCACTAGCACATTCAATACTGTTGTAGGATGGTCATTGTGGGCGTGCGTGGGCGGGCGGGTCTGGCGGATGCCTAAAGCGATGTTGGGGATGCCCCGCCGCGTGGGTTGGTGAAGGACGATGCCTGTGGGGGGTGTTCATAGAGAGTTTTGGGAAATGCCTGTGTGGGATGTTGGGATGTCGGTGCTTGTGGCGGATGTTGTTAAGCCTAGAATTATTATTGGCCAAATACCACATCAGACATCCCACCTAGCATCTTCCCTGGTATACCATCGCACGTGGCATCGGCTAGCACCCAGGGCTTGTCCAAGATACACTCGTAATCATGATTAAATGCACGTGATTGACCACTGCAGGGCACTAATCATGTCATGATGAGCCACTAGAGCTTCCGAGGATTGATAGCGGTGTGGGGGCCGGCGGCGGTGATGCAAAAATCCCCCCTATAACATGACTTGCATTTTGCCTCTGAGTGGGGGGTGTTAGGGGTTGAGGGTTAAAGCACCCCCTAGGACGACTTGCCTTTTGCCCCTGAGGGGTATAAAATGGCTCCCCCCTTAGACTTGTTCCTGCCTTTGGGGGGGACCGCGCCAGTGTACCGCGCCAGCGTACCGCGATACAACGCACTGCCACAACACGATACTACCACCATGCACAAGTACGGTGTACTTTTAAGAATTCGGTCACACGTGTGGTAAAAAAATCAATTTCCGCTCTCCGAAGAGATGTGGAGGTGAATACGCGGAACACTGAGAGGGGATTTTGGCGCGATCAAGAGGTCACCCGATATCCCAATTCCGTTTGATCGGACTTTCTGCATCGATTCAAAGTAGTTTGAAATCTCTAAGCAGATCGCTTGCCCATCCCATCTGCGCCTTTTTCATAGTATCGCGCATATTTTATGGACGTCGGTCGCACCTAATACGGGCGATGCACTTCTACTCTGAGGTCTATCGGTTGAGAGGCACGTAGGCTATCCACCCCACACATCTCACAGGGTTGTCTCCCTTACGTAACGTGCGCTCGGTACGTATGCCGCCATTCGTTCACAATTATGGTTAATTATCGGTGCGTCCTACACTGGCTGCTTTCGTCCCTCGATCGACATCGTTTTGACGCATATTCACTTCGCTTCGGAGCCAGAAGCGAAGACACCATTCGCCTCCCCTAAACAGGGTGTGAGGACTGAACCAGTCTCACTGATATGTAAGCTAACACTCACAGGTAATATGATGCCAAGATCGTAGGGGTAATATCGGAATATCGGAATTTCGGTTAAACTTTACTGTTTGGAGTTTATGAGCACAGGTTGGTGCAGATTGTATCTTAATTCAAAAACTGACATAAGAGCTTGCTCAGCTCTTTAAGTAGTAACATGTCGACTCGAATTCCCTCAGCTCACCTCGGATTCGATAGTCATATTGCTCAGTCACTTCATGTTCAGCAGTCCGATGTCCTGTCGTGTTGTTGTGGACACACTATGAAGATAGTAGTTTATTGTATTAACTTATTACTCTTTTAGCAGTCTTGCAGTGTGGTGCAGGATTACTAAATACAAAGCCGGCAGTATTAGCGATCACTCACCAGAAATAACTATTCCGGCACTTCCATAACTGATTGTGTTTTCATGTGTCATCTGTCATCTGGTGGCTGCATGTCAGTGGCACATCAGTGGCACATCCAATGAGATCAAGTCAGATCTTCTATGATTATCTAATCTCTCAGGTTAGTTCTTTTATAATTATCTGATCACTTCTGGTCTTTCACCTGATTCATCATTTAACATCAGTTATGTATATGACCCCCTGATCTGTCATTCCGATGACTGTCATTTGTCATATATTGTAGACTGATCATACTGCTGTCACACTGTCAGACTGTACTGTCATACTGTCATACCACGTCATACTATGTCCCCTAGTACAACCCCCCACCCCACTCCCTTAGGCGTGAACCGTCCTCGCGAACATTCACAGGGTGATCATTTGACAGTTGTCTTTCTTTCGTCTATCTAACAAGGTCCATCTGCTCATCAGAGGTTTCAGGCGAGTTTCCTCAAGGTCACGCTGGCAACGCTCACCATTGATTTCGCTCAACCCTCCACTACTGATATCTAGGGCAGGTCTTCAACATAGGTGTCCTCTTGAAGTCTTCCGTGTACTCTCGTGACGTAGTCCTCGATATAATTATGCTCCAGCACCGCGTTTACGTCCTCAATGTTCTCGTTCAGGTAGTGCAACTCGCAGAACACGTGGTGTAACAGCGCGCGAGGTACTGCGTATGGGGCTTGGGGCATACAGGGCAACCTTGGGCCATGGAGCATGCTAGGGGCAGGCGGGCACGCACCTGCAGCTGCATAGAATCAGGCAGGGAGAATTGAGGGGAAGAAGGAGTGCATGCTGCCCGGGCCCCGTGGCACTGTGGGCTGTGACTCTCAGTGCCCTATATGCCGGTCCGTATGCCTAGGGTGCATGCAGTGTCAGTGTGTGGGGTTGGAAGGCAGTGCTAGCTCCTCTCGTAGTAGACGTCGGCGGTCTGATTGCTGCTAACTGAGGTCCTTGGGAGGCTTGCTTCTCGTTCGTTTTTCGACGTCGGTTCGAACGCTCTCCTTGTTCTAGCTTCTCCTCTAAGAGAAGACTTCTTCCTCGAATATGCGTAAGGGTTCCAACCTTCCTCCTTTGCCCTCCAGGTCCTCTCTCGTTCTCCATTGGTTGTGGCTGCTGGGCAACCCTTTCCATTTGGTGAGCCATTCCTGCACCACGTGGCCGCCCTTCCCTCCTAGTCTGCGCGTGCGGGTGCGGAGTATTCGCTCCACCTCGACCTCGCGCTGGCCTTTCACCATGACCGGTGGTGGTGGCGCTTCGGCTTGTCGGTCCGCGAACTGTCCGACTCCAGACACGAGGTGCGTCAGTCGGTCGGCAGTGAAAACGTCATGCATGTTCCACTTGGCCGGGAGCTCAAATCGATAAGCTGCGGGGGCCCCGCGGTCCTGTTGGGGTAGCTCCATCTGGCGGTCGCTGTAAAGGCACTCCACGATGGGCAAGGGCCCGTGCCGAAGCTTACGCAGCTTCGGTTTGAGCCCTCTATCCCCTGGGATCGTCAGATGGCGTCCGTCGATCCACACGCGATCCCCGACGCTTAGACTAAGAGAGCGGTGTCGGGAGTCGAACTGCTCAATCATGCGCTGCTGCGCCAGGCGCAGGCTCGCTCTGGCGGTCTGCAGCTGTTCCGCAAAGCGTCTGGCCGTCTCGTGAGCGGTGCCGCGTTTGGCTACTGCTCCTCTCCCCCCTTTAGGTGCAGCTGATGCCAGTGCTGCTTTCAAGAAAAAGTCTAGCTGGGTGGCTGGGGCGTGTCCGTACACAAGGTCGAAGGGTGTGAACCCAGTTGCTGCTGAGCGGGAGTCGTTGATCGCGTACTCCGCTGGGGCGATCCAGAGGTCCCAGTCCTCTTGATTGTCTGCTGCGTAGCTGCGTAGCATGCGTTTCACGGTGTGGTTCGTGCGCTCAGCCTGCCCGTCGCTTTGGGGGTGGTATGGCGTAGTCGTTGCCACCTTCACCCCCATCAGGCGCTGGAACTCCATGTGCATGGCATCCCAAAATCGCGGGTCCCTGTCGAACACGATTTTCATGGGGGCCCCGTGCAGCCGCCACACGGTGTCCATGATTGTATAGGCGTACCACAGTCTCGGCCGAGCTGTCGTCGTAAGTCATGGGCGTCACGTGCACCATCTTGCTGAGCTTGTCGGTGAATGTCGCGAACGCGTTGACACCTCGATCTGTGTGAGGGAGTCCCGTGACGAAGTCGCGATGCTGACCACCTGCCACAAGCGGGAAGGCGCCGTGTGGGGATGGAGGAGTCCAGTTGGATATCCTTGTCGGGGTCGTGTTTGCTGACACGAAACGCATGACTTGACCCACTCGGTGACGTCCAGCTCCATGCGTGGCCACCAGAAGCGTCTCCGCACCCTGTCAAGAGTTTTGTCTCGCCCAGTGGGTCCCGATGACGGGGCCTCGTGAGCTTCCCTCATCACTACTTCCCGTAGAGGGGAGTCCGGTGCTAGTACGCCTTGGTAGCGTCCCTCTGCGATACGCCAGATAAGGTCGCTCACCAACCGGAAGTGTTCCGTGCGATGGTGCTGCGTGCCCAGGAGCTCCTCCTTCAGCGCTCGCAGGTACTTGCACCGACGGTACTCCGCTCTGAGTGCCTGGAGGAAGATTCCTGGTTCCACGACCCCGGTTTGGTCGCGCACCTCTGTGGCTGTTCCTTCCGTCACTACATCTGGGTGTGAGGGGGATTGCGGCTGCGCTGGGGTCGACTGTGGTTCCTTCGTGGCTTGGCCAATACTACCAAGACTGGCCAGAGCGCGGAGTGGTGGTTCGAGTAATCCCTCTCGGTGGCCTCGTCCTTCCCCTGGTGTCGAGAAGAGTCGCGTGGGTTCTCCCTGTTCGTCGACGCGGGGATGACCTCCACGATATCCATTCCGTACTCTCGCAGGAGTGGTCTCCACGATGCCTGAGGAAAGTCGGGCAGGAGGGACATGGCTGCAGTGCTGTCAGGTGCCTGGCGCGCCTCCGCGTCGTAGTGGCGAAGGATGGCGTCGATGGTGACGTCTGGATCGGAGAAAGGTGGATTGCACCAGACGATTCTCCCTTTCCATTGCTCCTTCAGGCAGTCCGTCCAGAAAGTCTCCACCTGCCGATTTCTTCCCATGGCGTCACAGCACGCGTCCACTTGAAAGTGTCCTCCCAGGAGCTTGGACTACTTGCTCTGCAGACGTCGGAACTCCGTTTGCTTGAGCTTCCAGTCATGTTTGTCCACTACGGGGTCTCCTGGTTGTGGTACGGGGGCTCGTTGAGCTTCCTGGGGAGCGATGCTTGGCACTGGGGTCTCCTCCACTGATTCCACGTCGGAGAAGGGGCTCTCATCGAGCGGTGATGACGGGTCGTGCTCCTTCTTGTCCTCGTGAACCATAGCCCGCTGCTTCTGCGCTCGCGTCTGCAGTCCCAGGGTGGCTGGAATGGCATCCATCTTGGCCAAGGTGTTTGCGGCGTCGTGCTACAGGTCGGGTGTCTCTGCCCACCAGAGTCCGTTGAGGCAAGTGAGCTCCCCCACCATAGTCGGTGGGCTGACGGGGGGTAGTCCTCGTCGTCGTCCGAGAACATGGCCGCCGCGTTCAAGGGGGAGTCGGGGTCCTCGGCTTGGTACGGCTTCCCTTTAGCACCAGCAGCGATCCGCGCTGCTTCTGCGGTGACTGGCTGGTCGGTGGCGGGGTCTACATACCCTGCCTCGCGCAGTCCATTCCGGGCGGACGTCTCGACGTAGTCCGGTCGACGGGAGGCCGCGTCGGGTACCACCAGGGTGCGCCCTGGGACGTGCTCCATCGCGTGGACTCCCACCTCCACCAAATCCTCGTACCATCTTGCTTGCCTTCGGCTGAGCTCTCGACATCTCGTGAGGGGGCGAAAAGCCAGCGTAGTGGGGCGTGGTCCCCCATGAGCCTGAACTCGGTGAAGATCAAGTAGTGCCTCCATGTCACTGTGGTGCAGTGGTGGATGGCGGCCAGCTCCCGCTCGCCCGCGTGGTAGTTCTGCTCGGTCGACGTGAACTGTCGGCTTTCGAACGCGATGGGTTGGAGCCCCTTCCCCAGGTCCTGCATACGCACTCCTCCCAGGGCTACTCCACTGGCGTCCGTCTGCACGACGAATGGTCGAGTGCCCTCTCGTGCGGCCATCTGGTCGGGGAGGGCCAGGGTGGGGGCAGTGGTGAGGGCCGTCTTGAGCTTCTCGAAAGCGAGCTGTTGACAAGGGCCCCACTCCCACGGTACCAAATTCTTAGTCAGCTGCGTCAGGGGGTGAGCCAGATCGGAGAAGTTCTGGATGTAGCGCCGGTAGAAGCCCGCGAGGCCAAGGAATTGCCTCACGTGCTTTACCGTCTCCAAAGGTGGCCCGTCTCGCACCGCGGCCACCTTGTCCGGTTGCGGTCGACATCCTTCTCGGGTTACACAGTGGCCCAGGAAGCGACAGCTACACATAATAGTGCGTGTAGTTGGGCTGCCGGGGTACTGTAGCCGCGGTCGCACTGCATGTCAGAGCTGCGGTCACGCTGCGTGCGTAACGGGCTGCCGGGGCAGCGATCGCACTGCGTGAGCATTCGTTGGGCTGCCGGGGCTGCGGCCGCACTGCGCGTGTGCTAGGCAGCCGGGGCAGCGGTCGCATTGCGTGCATGATGGGCTGCCGGGGCAGCGATCGCACTGCGTGCGCATTGGGCTGCCGGGGCTGCGGCCGCACTGCGCGTGTGCTGGGCAGCCGGGGCAGCGGTCGCACGTAGTACGCGTTGGACTGCCGGGGCAGCGGCAGCACTGCGCGTGTGCTGGGCAGCCGGGGCAGCGGTCGCATTGCGTGTGCACTGGGCTGCCATGTGCATGGCGTGTGCACTGCGCTGCGTGTGTGTTGGGCTGCCGGGGCTGCGGTCGCGCTGCGTGTGTGTTGGGCTGCCGGGAACGATCCATCACTGCTACACATTATATCACAATGCGGAGGCGGCTCTGGAGGTGGTGACGGTATTTGCATATGTTGAGACGCAGCGAGAAGATGCCGGGACCTTATTATCCCGGATGTGGCTGGCTGGCTGCGTACAACTGCATACGGCCATGCTGGGTACGAGGTTCGTTATCGAACCAACGTAAGAGAGTCTCTCTCTTCTTTCTGGTAGCTGCCACCAACTGCAGCCTAACCGGGGTACTCTGCTGAGATCCAGCGCTCTCCCCACTGTGGTCGCTCCAGAGGGAGTTGACATCCTCAGTCCACTTCAGCCCCCTCACCTTCTGATGTGGCTCCTTCTGCTGTGAACTCTGCCGAGAACAGCCTGCTCAGACAATCCCCCCGAACCCTTCTCAAAGTGGACGACGACCGGCAACACCGCAGCCGACTGTCGCCTGGCAAGAGCAGCGTCAGCATCGGCAGCTATCTCAGCATCGCGACTCCAGAATTCATCCTCCTCCACCTCTGAGTCCGGCGACTCCTCAACCGCATCCACCGCAGCCCAGAAGGCATCGTCGTCCATAGCCAACAACTCGGATGCAGTTGCGGATAATAGTGTCACCCCTCTGGGTGACGCTGCCCAACCCTTCTGCTGATGTTTGGTCAAGGATCGGGATGACGTACTAGCTGCCGGTGCTGAGGTTGGACCGCTGGCGGGTACAACAGGGTCTGGTTTGTGAACAGGCAGGTCCGCAGGTTGCAACCCGTGTGTCTCTCTCAACTGTCTGACCGAGAGTGCTGCCGCTTGCAGTCGCGACCCACGTGCCTCCAGTGCAGTCACTAAACCTGGACCGACTAGGTCACCTGACGCTGACATCGGTGCTGGAGGGTTACCGGGTGCTGGCAGCTGGGGAAATACATCTGAGTAGCTGAGTTGGGCAACGCCTGCGTGAGCCGCTGGAACAACGCCCACGTGGGCTGCCGGGGCAGCGCTTGCCAAAGTCGCTGGAGCGGCGCGTGTGTGAGCCGCTGGGGCAGCGCCTGCGTGGGCCGCTGGGGCGGCGCTTGCGTGGTCCACTGGAACAGCGCCTGCGTGGGCTGCCAGGACAGCGCTTGCCATAGCCGCTGGGGCAGCGCCTGCGTGGGCTGTTGGGACAGTGCCTGCGTGAGCGGTTGGGGCGACGCTTGCGTGGGCTGTTGGAGCGGCGCCTGCTTGAGCCGCTGGGACAGCGCCTGCGTGGGCGGCTGGGGCGGCGCTTGCGTGGGCCGCTGGGACAGCGCTTGCTTGGGCGGCTGGGGCAGCACCTGCATGGCCCGCTGAAGCAACGTCTACTGCTGGCTGTGCTAGTGGCACATCCACAGGCTGACCCGGCGTTGAAGCGGCGCTCTCTGAAGAACTGCTACTGGCTGGTTGCACTGGGGGGGCGTCCGCCGGAGAGCTGGCTGTTCGTGATGCTCGCTCAGTTGTCGCTCGTGCTAGTTGTTGCAACATCCTGACGCTTGTCGACCGTTCTTCAGTTGTCGGTTCTCCTGGCGTCGAACTACCCACCGGTGACTCAACTGTGCCTGGCGCTGTATCCACCGAAATTTGGCCAGAGCCTCCGGCGACCCTGGTCGATGTGGGGACCCGATCCCCCCACGTTTGGGCAAGACGCCGCTGCGCTGGCCCCCACTGCTGTCGTTGGCGAAATTTCGCCATAGCCTCTGGCGGTCCTGGACGACGTAGGGACCCGATCCCCCACTTTCGGGCAAGATGTTGCTGCGCTGGCCCCCACCGCTGTCGTTGCCAAAATTTCGCCATAGCCTCCGGCGGCCCTGGACGACGTAGGGACCCGATCCCCCACTTTCGGGCAAGCGATACCACTGGCGCTGGGTCCGGAGTCAGGACAACCGACATAATCGCCGGGTCCAGAACACTGCCCTGCGAGTCAGTAGCCACAAACACAGTAGGGGACACTGCGCAAGAACCTGCTCCCGGCAACCGGTTCCACGTGCCGGTACCCCCCCCGAGACAGGGGACCCTACAGTGTGGACCGGCGCAGCAGCCGGCTGCAACGGTGCCGGCCCGGGTACAGCAAGGTGGGCCGGTGCCGAAAAGGGCTGTTCCAGGGATCCGGGTCCCATCGGCGGCGGGTGAGACGGCACCTGCGTGAGCCACGGCGCTCCCGGCTGCAATTGGCGAGATTGGAAAGCCCAGTGAAGCTGCTGGTCCAGCTGTTGCCGCAATTGTTGCTGGCGAAAAAATTGTTGCTGGTGAAAAAGTTATTGCTGCTGGAAAATTTGCTGCTGTTGAATTTGCTGCTGTCGAATTTGCTGCGGCGTCATCATCAACCCCGCGTTGAAAACAGCCCCGGACTGCGCAGTAAATTGTCCAGCCCCGGTGTACGGGGACATAGAAACACCAGTCGATTGCGGTACAGACGGCGGCGGAACTCCATAATGGGCGCCCAAATTCGACACCGCCGGCACAAAGGGCGCTACGGATTGCGGAGGTGTCACCGCGCTGGTGACCGACGGATAAGTCCCGACGCTGTTAAAGCTGTTGTTCATCATCATTGTCATGTCGTACAGTAGACGCGTTTCGGAAACAATTGCTGACAAAGAATTGATCGATCACCGGAAAAACGCAGCCGGTAAAAGAATTGTGCGGAAAGGCCGTATGAGAAAGAAGATTTCTTCCGAAACACAGCGCTACTGTCGTCGTTTGTTATACCAAGCTTGCGCACGGAACCGGCAGCAAGCAGGAGGTTACAAACGGACGTCGATTGACACAGTTTTCACACGAATTTGCCGTTGAAAGACAAATCGTGCGGAAAGATCGCCGTACGAGAAGAAAAAGCACCAAAATACGATGCAGTCGCTGTCGTTCAATTGCTAACGTACGGTCGCTGCCGGCACGGAAGGCTGCTAACACTTGCCTCGGCTAAAATTAGTTAATTCAAGCTAAAATTCTACCGTTGCGCGAAGGTTTCTGCGGAAAGGTCGCCGGGAAAAAAAAAGTCGCTGGCCCGAGGCAAGTTTTGAAGTCGTGAAGTCGTCATTATGCGGATACAGAGTCGATATAATTATGCAGATTCGTGGTGTTCTTACGAGAACAAGATTTGCCGTTGTTCAGGCACGATTCCTTCGCCCAAGGGCGGAAATTTCAAGCTAAAATTATGTTGGTACAGGAAGTTGTAGAACGCAAGTCCCAACGGAAGTCGTGAACCACGACCACGCTGATACCAGTTAAACAGGGTGTGAGGACTGAACCAGTCTCACTGATATGTAAGCTAACACTCACAGGTAATATGATGCCAAGATCATAGGGGTAATATCGGAATATCGGAATTTCGGTTAAACTTTACTGTTTGGAGTTCCTGAGCACAGGTTGGTGCAGATTGTATCTTAATTCAAAAGCTGACATGCGAGCTTGCTCAGCTCTTTAAGTAGAAACATGTCGACTCCCTCAGCTCACCTCGGATTCGATAGTCATATTGCTCAGTCACTTCATGTTCAGCAGTCCGATGTCCTGTCTTGTCATACAGCCCTTGGACTGCAGCTGCCAATCATAAAATAATCTCTGCTCTGATTTCCCAAATAATCATAGATCTGATAATGTGGCAAGAACTGAGGCTCTCCTGGTTTCCCTCCAGTTCTGTTTGGCTGTTTGAATATTAAATGGTTCCCACCATTTCTGGATTGGTTTCCCACCAATTATCTCAACCTGACCTGCTGTGGGTGCAGATGTTCAAAAAGTCACATTCTGTCAGTCACCCTCGTCATACCTCTCGGTCATACTGGTGACTGTCATCAGTGCTGTCACTCGTCACTCTGACACGTCTGTTTCGACTTCTGTCGGTCACCTTTGTCAATTCTGCCAGTCACCTCTGTCATTCGGTCATGCTGGCGACTGTCATAATTTCCGGTTGGTGACTGCCATCGTTTCTGTCACTCGTCACTCTGACACGTCTGTCCCTCGTACTGACTCGTGATGTACCCTAGTACATCCCCCCCAGCAAACTCGCCATGCCCAGGACTACATCTGGCATATACATTTGCTTAATATACATTCAACTACTCCACCGCTTCATGACGGTGTTGAGCCAGCTACTGCACCTGCGAAGGTTTTTTTTTTTTTTGCTTTATGCATAAATCAAAAGTAGAAGCAATTTGACGCCGAGGTTTGCAACGGTACCCCGAAAGACACCGACACCGTTATCGCAACGAATTTCCGAATGTTTGCTAGAAGGGTCTTCACATAGTCAAGGGCTTCGAGATGTCTCTTTATGGCCTTCGTTCAGACCTCAATACGGGCATTTTAAGTGAATTCGTATCTGACATCGCATACACGCCTCCTCGAATTGATCACCTCAATGACCCCAACTATATGTTACTAAGTTCTAGTAAGGTGCACGTGATATCAGCAATCGAAGATACGGCGGAACATCTTCCTACCAAAGATGAACCATTTATGGCTCTAATCACAATAAAAGCCTTACGGACATCGTTCGTGCAATATATTTTTGAAATCTGGCAGGAAGTGGCTACATCGTCTATACACATGGGATGCACGCAGGCTAGGTGAAGAATAGTGCTAATCGTGCTAATAGTGGCTTTCATCATGATTGCAACCCTTTACACAATCTAGCCCCCATTGAATACGGCTAATGCACATGCCGTGTTGCATGTCTTCACTGCCGAAAATCCTATTCTAATCAGGGTGGTCAGAGGCGCACTCTATGCCCTTCATCGTGTTCCTCTGTCCATATACGCCGCAGTTGCCTTGGAAAAACTCTATGTACACGAACCAAAGCTGAAATAATCTGAAGCCAGTATCTAAGTGTGGTCACCATATAAATCCAGAACTTTATACAAGCTTGCAAGCTCCTTAAAATCCCTCATCATCCCAAGAGGACCTCAATCGGTCCTTTGTGGAACATAATGCCTTCCATGATAAAGATGCTCGTGGCAAGCATTGCCACACGGCCGTAAGTGATCTCCATTGCCTGCGCCCCCAGCCTCCTCGCAGCATGTCCTCTAATCAGTGTGCGCTGTCCTCACTCGCCGATGGCGCTGGCTGAGAATCAGATACCTGCGATCTTGCAACTGTACTAGGCAGTAATCTGACGCCCACCACCTGTACCTTCTGTCATCTCGCGGCCATCAATTCGACAGCTAGGATATCCTTTGTCCTGTGAGCGGACATTGCAGTTTGCCGGGCAGTTCGCTGGTGCGAGATGACTGTTGTCTGCAGCGGGTTTCGGAGATCGCACTCGGTGTCAGAGGTGGCGGCTGGCTGCAAAAACTTCGGGGAATTTGGAGGGGCCAATTATTAGACATGTCTGAGAGTTGAGTGCTGGGCGGCAGGGCACGCCGGTGGTTGCAACATCTCAGCTGCTCTAATTCAAGGTTTTAGGGATGTGATCCCGCTGGGATGCGCAGCCATAAGCACGTGGAATGTCAAGAGGGCCACTCAGAGGACTGCAGAGGAGGCGAATGGGGATGGGGGTGCAAACGTTCAATGCCAGAGCAACCACGGGCTCAGTCAGTTGATGTCAGTGTGTGCTTATCCTTGAACTAACTCTGATAACATTTGTTCCCGCCGGTTCTAGTGTGAACCAACAGCATCTGTTACGTGTCCAGTTATTTAGCGAACTAAAAGAACACCATGACCGGAATAACCATCAATAGATGCTATAACAGAACATCACATCTAAACGATATGTTATACTAAAATAAAGCTTATTCGAATAATCTTAATGATAAACAAATATGATAACGATGAACAAATATGATGATTAATTACGAGTGCCCGACGGAGCCACCAAAAGGATAAACACCCAACAGAGACAACAGAGCCCAATCTCCCAATCTCTTGCCAGACACACATGTAGGCAGGAGCATTCTCTGTCCGACAGCCGACAGACACCCTTCACCCGCGCATTGCTGGGCAGCCGGTCCTGATGTCCCTATGCAACTTCTTGGCAGCCCAGCAGAAGCATCTGCAACACTTGACCCCGACGCAAGCACAAAAGCCTGAACAGTCGTGCACAGGCGATACGACGGCTAGGGCACTCGACCCTATCACTCCCCATCCGCAGTCCCGAGCAATGCGCTGGCAGACAGGCGAAGCTCGCGAATCCACTTTTAGAGTTGAAAGCGATGTCTTCTGCAACCAGCCGCTCCACGCTCCGATAGATATGTGAGTGACTAAAGGCCCATCCCAACCATCACAAGGTCCGACGTAAATTGCAACAGCTGGGCATTCAGAACATGGCGAGAGGCCACAGTGCTAATGCGTCCTTCACCCGTCACACTGGCAGAGATAGCGCACACCAGGGTGAACACGCTGAAACGCTGCCCGGGCTGCGGTGACAGGTCGTGCACGCAGCACAAAGTCATATCTTCAGGAAGGAGATGGCTTGACGCTTCCAAGATGGATCATCCCGCACCTTGCGCTGCTCAAAGTCATCCTTGCTGCTTTTAGCTAAGCCGAGCGGGTCGAACAGCCCCCCAGGGTACTTCTTGCTGATCTCCGCCCACTTCACGCCCGGAAACTGATGGCACCGTCCCTCCCCCCACACCCTGCATTGATCCCACTCCGCACCCCTCCTAGACGTGCAGAAGACCAGCACTCTGCGAGAGGCACTGAGAAGTCCCCTCGGCTTGTCCAATGACTGAGCACCTTCACCGCGGCGCGCACCAGCACGCGGCACACGTAATCCGGGCACCAGAACTACTCTTAACCTTGGCTGGCGCCTCGCACAGCGCACGGCGGACGCACTGAACGGCATGAGACCCGCCGACAAAAGCTAGCCCACCATCTTCCCGGTGGAAGTGAGAGGCATTCGGGAATAGGGCGGTGCCGTGACAAGATACCACCTACTTCGACACACCTCGAACCGAATGCAAAGCAGCATGGATGATGGTATGCGCCGATCATCGCCCAACATGCGACATCGCATGTTAGTCTCCGGGTAGCGGAGTAAGACGACTCTGCTGGCACGCCCCCCGGTGGCTCACGGTCGATGGATAGGACCCGTTGGTCGATGAGTGCAAACCAATGGACAGACACTGGAAGTATGATGAAAGCAGGGTACGGCGGCAGCTTTCTTTGATACAGGTTTCATCTACATTCGGTTTGCGATCCGTCACCCGCACCTCATGTGTTGTTGCAGTTTTCAAAGCGCTGAGAGATTTACCTCGAGATTGCCCACACGGAACTGCTCGGCGAAGGCCATCAAGCTGAAGTTGAGAGCCACTACGCTAAGGGCGCTGAGGGGCACCTGCGGAGGCGGAAGAAGCCTTCTCTTAGCCGCATGAGGTCGCACAGAGAGACATCCAGTTCGCTGGATGTGGGACGAAGACCGTCCGATCGGTCCCCCTGGTGCCCCATCGGAAGCCCAATGCAGCAGCGGACACTTGAGTGCAGAGGTGAACCGGAGCGGCCTGGAGGGAGGGGTATCGCTCGTAGATGAAGGCAGCTGCGATCAACGGGTCAAATAGAGGGACGCTAGAGGAGCAAACGGAGGGTGAAATGGCCTGGCAGTATAGACAATACTGGTTCAGTGGGATATTTGGAGGGGATCGGCAGAGGGATGGGTACTCAGCTAACACAAGAGATAGAGGGAGCAGTGGCAGAATTATCATAGGGAAAGAGAGAGTGTTTCTCTGTGTGTATGTGTGTGGTGGAGGGGTGGAAGGGAGACCTCCATGCCCAGGTAAAAGAAGGTCGGAGTATTGTCAACAAGTTGGAAACCAGCGTTCCACCAGTGGTACCCCTCCCCAAAGATGCCTGTTATTCCCCTCCCCAGTGACAACCCTCCTCAAAGATGCCTGTTATTCCCCTTCCCCTCCCCAGCGGTACCCCTCAGCAAAATTGGCTGGCATTGCCCTCCTACTATTCTCCGAGCACGGCTCCACGCCGGGGCCTGAGTTTGCGCTTGCTCGAGTCGCGGCTCTTCTCCTCAGCCCTCCCGTTCTCCTGTGGGGGCTCTTCCCCAGCGGCGGCATGCTGCAGCGGGTCAACTTGCAGGTTGAAACAACTCCCACAAGTACAAGAATTGAACTCCGTCGCACGGCCCCACGCATCCAACGGCCCCATTATCTGCAGCGCCTCCTCCGACGGACCCCATTATCTGCAGCGCCTCATTGGGAGCACAGTGCCTCACTACACACACACCGATGCGCCACTGCGCGGTGGATTCGTACCGGTGTATGACAAGCAGTCAGGAATGATGATGCCCACCGTCCCAAGCATGGCCCAGCGCCCGTGAATCAGCTCAGCTTCCGCGTACGTCGCCAAATCGGCCGCAGCACCAAGGCTCAATGGGTCAAAGCCCAGATCACCTGCACACCAAACAGCCGTGCACGCCATCTATTCTACGCCCTTGGAGGACATGCGATCCATTGAGAGCATTCAATTCCATTCATGTCATTTGATGACCACTCAGTCTGCTGATGCGAGCCCAGCGGGCCAACTGATACATTTAGTTTGGTCTATTGAGATTGAGCTCTTTCATGATCGTGCAGGCGGGTGGGGCGCATCCAAGGGTGAGGGTTGAGGAGTGAGGGCAGAGGCGAGGTGTGCGAGGGAGGTGAGGAGATGAGGCGCACCTGGGATGGCCTGCTCGGTGTTGTTAATGGAGATGGTGGTGTTTCCATCGCTCCAGAAGGACGCAGAGGCGCCGGAGTTCGGTGCCTGGGAGGAGGATGACCCAAGCGCACCAATCCGTCACCTTTCCTACCCGGCCTGGCCCAAAACCGTTTCCCCCAAACTCGTTGCGTTTCTACGCAATCTATCGCAGGCCTACCCGGACCAGCTAAACGCATCAGGCACATCTTGCGTCAACATAAGAGGCGCATGCCGGCTCCGCCCTGGCTCCTGTCCGAATCATAAGTGCTCGCCACCCAGCACCCACATCTTGCCACCATCTCAGATGACAGCCAATCAGCTAATCGGTTTTTCTTGGTAGGGAAGAACCACCGAATGCTACCCAGGATCTAGGAGGTCGTCCACAGCTTAATAGAAACTGAGCCTCCGGATACTCGTCATCAGCGAGCTCAAGGCGCGGCCTCGCACACCAGTGGACCGCAGTGAGCAAGCGCCGCTCCTTCCCGCTGGCCCTGATTGGCTGGCCCTGATTGGCTGGCCCTAATTTCAAAAGGTACGCCCACGTCTCGACTTACATCCACATCGGGCAGTTCGCAACTCTACAAAATCTTTTTCAGGTGTGGAGCCAGTGCACCGCCCCTTCTACCTTTCTGACCAACCCCGGCACCTGTGCCATAGGCCAGTCGACACCGCAGCTCTCGGCGCGGCCCTTCAAGCGGCCTCGTCCCGGCCACCGCTGTGGCACCCGCTCAGTCCCAATAGAGACAGGAACCACCCTCTCAGCGCGGCCTCGCCCTCTCACGCGGTGCAGGAGCAACACCTATGCACAAGTATGCAAATCTGCCAAATCCGCGGAGGAGTGGCCGACGCCAATCAGCATCTGCCACGAGGCCCGCTGGAGGAAGCACCTCAAAGCCGGTGAGTACCCCGTCTTGCTCACGCGCCAGCTGCAGGTTGACCGCCGCTGTGGAGGCCGGAAGCTGTGGCGGCGCCTGGCGCTCCACCCGGGACGCCGCGCGGGTGCCATTCGCACTGCTGTCAGCCTCCGAGCCCAGGCTGGAGGCGTAGGTCTCGAGCAGGCGGATCCCCGCTTTGTCCTGAGCACCCCCTCCCAGCGTGATGGACCCCGTCTTCCGTGAGGGACATTTCGCCCGGGCAACCCCTCCCCTGGCAGGGCGGTTATTGAGAATAACGTCTCGGACATGGGTGGAATGCCCCTCGAGTCGGGTGATACCATCCATGTTGGGACATGGAATACCATCCATGTCCACAGTTGTTACAGTATAAGATAACTTTTTACGATATTCCAAAAAAATCTGACAGGACCGATGGAAGCTTTTCGACGAGACCTTGCTCATTTTGAAAAAAATTTGAAAATCGGACGGTGGAATTCTTCGTAAATTCAATTCAAAATTTGGTCGACTGTCTAGAAAAGACATTGGTGGTATTCATCTCGAGTGCCATGGTATTTGGCCGAATATCATCCTCCACAGACGTCATTCTCAATAATCGCCCTGCCTGGCGGCCTCGGGGGGCGGGGCGGTGTTCACAAGACACGGGGATAGTGCAAGCCTGAGCCTCTGCGGGGGTTTGGCATCCCCCGTCACGCGACACACGGCGCGAGCCCAACAGAGCTCAAGGACGGAAGCGGGATCCTGGGGGCACGCACAGAGTGGCGGCGAGCCTTGTCTGAGCTGAAAGGCCATGGATGGTGGAACCCCACCAACGGCCATCCCCTCCATCGCACGCACATGACAGGACCTGGCCTCGGCAAGCTGGGGGGCCTGGCCCACATCCGATCGATGATATCAGGGCGGCTGATGGGAGTGTGCCATTCGTCATGCGGCCTTGATTTGAGCTTACACTTCGAAGGTTGGCTTTGTGGGAGCCGCAAGTCTGAGACCCTAACTCTAACCCTACAGCATGCTTAGGGATAAGGTTAATGAGGGCCGGGGCACTGCGAGAGGATGAAGCAAAATACCCATACATCCCACCGACGGCTGCGGACCCTCCAAGAGTTACACCCGAGGGGGCGGGCGCAAGGTCAGGCGAGCGCGGACCCATCAACCCGAGTTACACCCGAGGGGGGCGGGCGCAGACCCTCCAAGTTACAGGCAGGCGCGGACCCTCCAGAGTTACACCCGGGGGGCAGGCGCAGGTCCACGGACCCTCCAAGAGTTACACCCGAGGGGCAGGCGCAAGGTCAGGCGAGACGGACCCTCCAAGAGTTACACCCGGGGGGGGGCGCAAGGTCAGGCGAGCGGACCCTCCAAGAGTTACACCCGAGGGGCGGGCGTAAGGTCAGGCGAGACGGACCTCCAAGAGTTACACCCGAGGGGCGGGCGCAAGGTCAGGCGGGCGCGGACCTCAAGAGTTACACCCGAGGGGCGGGCGTAAGGTCAGGCGAGACGGACCTCCAAGAGTTACACCCGAGGGGGCGGGCGTAAGGTCAGGCGGGCGCGGACCCGGGAAAAGAGATGAGCCACTAGAATATATCGGAGGGCGTCTGTGCCGATAAAGAAGGTGCGCAGCGCGAACTGCAGCAGCTCAATGCTGGTCAGCTTGTGTGACAGAAATCCCTGCAAGCCCACCGGCCTCCCCATCGCCCCCCCCCCGCGGCTTTTTACCCAGAGCACCCCGAGGGAGACGTCGGTTCAACTTCAACATAGCTCCCCACACTTTCTGACGCGGCTTTCTGACGCGGAGTGGTGAGGATTGGGCCTCCTGCACGGACCTCTGCTGAGGGAGGGGCAGCCGCGACATGGAAAGAGCGGAGGCGGCTTGAGAGAAGGGGCCATAGATGGCAGGAAGCAGGTAGGGGGTGGCAGGGGATCCAGCAGGGCGAGGTGCGGGAGAGACAGACAGCAAGAGACGGGTGATGGAGGTGACAGAGAAGAGTGGAGAATCCGGGATGCGGGTGACAGAGAAGAGTGGAGGATCCGGGATGCGGGTGACAGAGAAGAGTGGAGGATCCGGGATGCGGGTGACAGAGAAGAGTGGAGGATCCGGGATGCGGGTGACAGAGAAAGTGGAGGATCGGGATGCGGGTGTCAGAGAAGGGTGGAGGATCCGGATGCGGGTGTCAGAGAAGAGTGGAGGATCCGGGATGCGGGTGACAGAGAAGAGTGGAGGATCCGGGATGCGGGTGACAGAGAAGAGTGGAGGATCCGGGATGCGGGTGACAGAGGTGGAGGATCCGGGATGCGGGTGACAGAGAGAGAGTGGAGGATCCGGGATGCGGTGACAGAAGAGTGGAGGATCCGGGATGCGGGTGACAGAGAAGAGTGGAGGATCCGGGATGCGGGTGACAGAGAAGAGTGGGGATCCGGGATGCGATGTCTCGATGGCCGCAGTGCAGAAAACTACGGACCGGCAACTGACAGGAGATCATGGGGAGCAGCAGGAGGTGCAGGCAGAGTGACGATAGATGAAGGGGAGTGACAATAGATGAAGGGGAGTGACAATAGATGAAGGGGGGTGACAATAGATGAAGGCAGAGTCACACTAGATGAAGGGGCAGTGACGATAGATGAAGGCAGAGTGACAATAGATGAAGGCAGAGTCACACTAGATGAAGGAGGAGTGGCGATAGATGAAGGCAGAGTGACAATAGACGAAGGAGGAGTGACAATAGATGAAGGGGAGTGACAATAGATGACGGGGAGTGACAATAGATGAAGGCAGAGTGACGATAGATGAAGGGGGAGTGACAATAGATGAAGGCAGAGTGACGATAGATGAAGGCAGAGTGACACTAGATGAAGGGGGAGTGACGATAGATGAAGGCAGAGTGACAGAGTGAAAACAGATGGGGAGAGGCAAGAAGCTAGTGAGGAACAGACCAAGATATACATCCAGTCGGGCTCTGGCCAGAGAGGCTTGCGCCACACGGCCCTCCGAGACGTTATGCGGACCGTGTGTGGCTCTGCTCCACGGGGACCCACCTGCCAGTACTTCCTGGGCAGCTTGAAGAATGTGTCGAAGAACTCGCGGAGCGTATCGAGGCGCAGCGCCATGATCAGCTCCATGCCGACCTGGTGGAAAGCCATTTGCCGACGATTCTCGTTGGACCACAGCACGCGCCAGGCAGCGTCCGCCGCCTCCTGCGCTGTCTGAGCGCGGCCCTCTCGCCCCCGCAGCCCTCCACCACTACAAGCCTCACCGCTTCCACATGTTTACCGGTCACGGCCCAGCGGATGATCCTGCTGGGAGGGTCTCTTGCTTGCCCTGGGTGGCAATTCTGGCAGGAAGAACTGCATGCAGAGCGACGTTGGAGGGCTAAAAGGGGAGGGCGGACTAAAGGGGGACTAAGGGGGGACGGCCACATTTGCCACCTCGCTAAAGAACGCCGCAAAAGGCCACGTGTAAGGGGTTGGTGCGGGGGGAGCGCCCACCCCATTCTTCAACTCCTCGGCGATTGCCTTTGCCACAGGCTGGGCACGAGACATGGTGTTGACGATGGAGTAGCCAGAGGCGGGGTGGACGAGCCCAGCCGCTGCCCCGAATGCCACATTACGCTGCTGACTGATTGGCAGGGGGCCGCCGAGGGGGATCCACGAGGCCTCCTCCTCCACAATCTGCGACGGCTCCACGGAGAGCCCCATACGCAGCAGCCGCCGCAGCAGCCGCCGCTTCAGCTCGTCAAAGGGGACCTGCCGAAACCCGCGCAGCCAGGATCAGGGCTCTGCAGAGAGCCTGGTGTCGCCTCTGGCCGGCGCCTACACCCCCAGACTCTCCCCTCACAACTCGGGGCCGCTGGCCTTAACTGCCATCTCCTTGCCACAGACTCATCCTGAGCGTGCCCACAGGTGTCATCAGGAAGGGGCTCTCAACTTCGACCTGTGGCAGCGAGGCGCCATCTCTTCGCCCTGGACGCCGCTCTAGGGACCGGCATCGGACGGCAGCGCCCGCAAACGAGTGTCCCCGAGGCCCTCCCCTCCCCTGACGGCCCGCATGGTGGGGAGGGGAGGCGCTTTGCCGCGAGAGGGCGGCGCACCTGCACCCTCGCCGCGAGGCACGTCTCCTCGAGGAAAAAGGTGTCTTTGTCGGTGGGCAGGACGTACAAGAAGCTGGGCACCCGCCACATGCTGCCATCCTGGGGCACGCCGCGCCCAGGGGCGCTCTGCTCAGGGGCCGGAGTCCGAAGACGCGGCTCTCGAAGCTCTGCTCAGGGGCCGGAGTCCGAAGTCGCGGCTCTCGAAGCTCTGCGGCTCCTGCTGCATGCGTGCGCGTGTGGCAAGGGGGCGGGCAAGAAATACCTCGATCTCGGGGTCGGACTGGCGGAAGTCCATGAAGACCGCCTTGTTCTCTGGAAAGGGGTGGTCAGGCATCTTGATCTCGATGCCGTAGGCTGTCTGCCACCCGTAGGGGCTGTCGTTGCTCTGAGACACTCCCCACTTCCTTTCCGCTCATCCCCTTATATCGACCCAGCTCGACACTCCGCGCCGAGCCTCTTCTATCATCTGAGCTATGAAACAGCAACCCTATAGCGAGACACTGCTGCAGCATCTACTTGTCTGCCGCCCAATGATGCGCCCCCCAGCAGGCCTCCCTCTGAGTTGAAGCAGCCCTTTGCTCACACGCAGGCTGCGCGTGCTCAGCACCAAATTGCAGCGGCCTAAATATGAACGCTGGCAGACCACAGGTTCTTAGCACTACAGCGCAGCACCCCTATAGACCTCGGCAGCGGCGAGCTGAGGTCCAGCGTTGTACAGCGCTGTATCTATACATCAGTAACACCCTAAGTGCAGCAGCCCTGCACATAAGAGGCAACACGCCGCGTGTCAGTGGCACTCGCCTGATTCAGCCCGAGGCGCAGGCGCAAGCAGGCCGCGTGTCAGTGGCACTCGGGTGCAGCAGCCTGAGGCCCTGAGCGCTGGCACAGCCGTCGGCAGGTGCCCTCGGGCCCTGGGCACGGGCATCAAGGGGTCGCAGCACCTCGTACTGCACCATCTCTCGGTTGTGCCCCGTGGACAGCACCACCAGCCTGGAGGTAATATCGAAGCCATCGTCACAGTGCAGCATGGAGCTGGATTTACAGCCACCCTCGTCCCACCATCTCCCCCAGCACAGGAGCGTGAGCCACGAGGCCAGATCTGCAGCCAATGGACGCGGTTGGTACTGACAGGTGAGCGCTTCTCGAGAAGCCAGCCCCTAATGGATAGCAGTATGCGCTGTCGCCACCTCAGCGCAGCACGGAGATCCCCCCACGCGCCATCCGCTCAGCCACGCCCTCAGGCTGCCTTCCATTGGCCCCTCCGATCTGAGGTGCCTCCCCCGAGCCGATGGGGCAGCGGCGCATTGTGGCTCTAAAAGCTGTGTTTCCCCTGCGCATTTGCACCTCGCGTCGTTCCTCCACCTATCTCATTTTCCCTTCTTAAACCTTCTCACACAATCAACGGTTGAGAGCGCACGTGGTGCTGGCATCCTTCGGCTTGTGCACTTCGCCGCTCTCCTCAAAGTTCTCGAGCACGTCCACCAGCGCCGCATGGTACCGCACTCCCCCCTGATCACGCTCCACACCGCCCGCGAACCATCGTCCGGTTCATCCAAAGTTAGCCTTATGTCACAGCGCTTGTTCCGATCGGCCGCCCTCGACATGACACAGGCAGATGACCCTCCACCCCCCACATCGGCGGCATCAAAAGCGACCCCAGTGACCGCCGCGGACCTCGGTCACGGCATCAGCCTGCAAACACAGCGATGCCGAGGGGTGGCAATTGCCTGCGCGCACTGTGATTGGTGGATGTGAGCGGCGGTTGGCAAAGTGGAGCATATCCGACCCGAGAGGTGCGCGCCGCGTCCACGGTTGGCATCCAGCCTGCGGCTGGCAGCCACAATGGGAGCTCGGAGGTGTGACGCGGCTGGCAGCCACGATGGGAGCTCGGAGGTGTGACACGCACCTCCTTGCAGCGGGCGAGCAGCACATCACGCAGCTCCTTCCGCCCAACCCTTCCGTATTGACGCCCGAGGCCAATCCCCTCTGCACCCTCGCAACACCCACCCCCACACCATGCGCAGATTAATCTCCTCCTCCTCATCTGCCCCTCTGCATCACCCTAAACACCGTGTTGAGTGTCGTGGTGAAAGAAGAGTCCGTGCTCCCCAAGTCGTACGATATGCGTCACACCTGCTCTCAATGGAGCGCTCCTTCGCTCACCATTGGATGTCTATGAGGCAACATATCTGGACCCTGTCGCCGACCGCTGGACCCTGCTGGCTGGCCTCACAGCTACCCGATTGCGGCGCGCACCTGCCGGATCGGACTCGTCGAACCACACCAGCACATCGTCGTATGTGTTGAGCAGGGCGTCCTCGAGCCCGAGTGCTTTGAACTCCTCGAGCCACACTCCTGCGCAGGCGCACCCCTCACCCTTTGCTGTCTTGCTGCGCCACGTCAGCGGCAGGTGCGGAGCTCGCCGCTTCTGGCAGCACAGGGCCGCGCCCACGTCGCTGTGGGGCGCCGCTGGAGCGGGCCTGCCCGGGGCCGCACAAGCGTCCCGCAGAGGAGCCTCGCTGGTTTCACATCGCCCTCGAGACACAGCCATGATGGCGGGCGCTCACCGTAGTTGTTGACAAAAGGGCGGTCAGGGGCCACCAAGCCAACTTGGAGCCCTTGGTCAGCCAGTGCCGCCGCTATACTCAGCCCGGCCGGGCCGCAGCCCACCACCACGACGTCCAAGGTGGCACCTTGCTCGATCGGGTCCAGAATCGTGGCCATCGGCATCTGCGTCGCGCACCCCTCCCCCGCCCTCGATGCCGTGTCTCAGGCCGAAACGCCTCTCCGCGTTCCGCAGGGAATCTGGGAGAGCAGGCCAGAGCTCCGCAGCGCGTTCTTGCCTGAGACAGAGCACGCCTCCGCCTTCAGAAGCCTCTCACGCGCTACTTTTGTTTTTGAACATGACACCTACATGACCCGCACCGATGCGCAAGGAGGTGTAAGAGCGTCCGCGGGCGTCGACCACGCCGCTCCCAAAACTGATCTTCACATTCCATCAGCTTTCTTGCAGCAGCACCGCATGGCGCGGCCCACCAAGCGTCTCGCCCGCCGGCTCGCGGGCATCTGCCAGATGGTCTCCGCGCCTAGTGGCATCCACGATGGAGGACGATGCCTCAGCCCCACGCAGCTCCTCGGCGTATTGGCGCCAGGGATTTGGAAGCGACCCCACAGGAAGGCCTACACCGCAGAGAGTGCCCACGGGCGGTGTGCAAAGATGGCGGCGCACCTGGTCTTCGAACACCTTGTTCTCCTGAAACTGGGACCAATCCCGGTCATCCCGCAACACAGACGCCGGCGAAGGCTTCTCCATGTCCTGATCTGCCGCACCCTCCGACACCACCCAACCAACCACTTGGCACGTTACAGTGGAGAGGGGGGGGGGGCTCGAGTGACGGGCGCGCGGCGCCCATTTGTGGGGGCTTGCATGCACGTGGCATGCTGCAATCAACCCTCGTGATTCCTCGTGGCTGTAAGAGTAAGCTATGCGGCGTGAGCCTGAGGGCCACGAGGGAGAGGCGGGCCTGGCAGGGAGTGTGGGCCACGAGTAAGGGGGGAGCCTGGCAGGGAGTGTGGGCGGGGCTGACGGAAAGCATGACGGGTGAGCATGCATGGGTGCGGGGCGCAGGTTGTGCATGAAGGACGGAGGCCTGAGGGTAAGCGTGGAGGGACACAAAGGGCGAGGGTGGAGGGCGGGAAGCTGAGGGTAAGCTTGGAGAGGTGTGGGGCACGAAGGGCGAGCGTGGAGAGGTATGCGGATGCAGGGAGAGCGCGGAGGGGTGCGGGCGCAACGAGGGCACGAGGGGGTGCCGGGCAGCAGGCAAGCGTGAAGGATTGCAGGTGTGAGGGACGCCTAGGATGAGTGTGGACCCTTCGACCAATCAGAACTCCGCACCTCCGAGAAGCTCCTTAAAGTCGAGCTTGCTGGTTTTCCGGATGGCTGCGGGGTTCGCAGTGGGATTCGGCAGCGGGATGCTGGCCAATCCGCCGCCGTCGTCGTCATCGTCGTCATCGTCCTCTTCGGGCTGCCAGCAGCAACATTTCCCAGCTCAGCATGCGAGAGCACGAAAGCATGCGCCAAACGGGGAGTCATGCCGGCGTGCAAACGGGGAGTCATGCCGGGGCGAGGCGCGTGCAAACGGGGAGTCATGCCGGGGCGAGGCGCGTGCAAACGGGGAGTCATGCCGGAGCGAGGCGCGTGCAAACGGGGAGTCATGCCGGAGCGAGGCGCGTGCAAACGGGGAGTCATGCCGGGGCGAGGCGCGTGCAAACCGGGAGTCATGCCGGGGTGAGGCGCGCGTGAGACGAGGTCACCTTGTCGAGGCCCGAGCCAGAGAGCGACCAGGGTTTGGAATCGAACTCGTTATTTCCAGTGATGAAGTTGAGTATGAATGAGGGCATGAAGGGCAGTGCAGAGATGATGAAGCTGAATCGCATGCTCATCGGAAATGCCTTGAACAGCGACAGCCCGAGCCCCACCAGCCCTGTACATGCTCGCCGCCGCCCTCCAATCAGCGCATTCTTCGCCCAAGCCTTTGCCCGCCCCTTCTAGGGTCAAAAACAAATCAATCGGATTCAAGGTCAGTCCAGATTAATCGACGGCCAAGATCGGCAGCGATGCTTGCTGCCAACTGGATAGATAATGGCGCCGGCATGAATGCGAGCTCGTCGCGGAGTATTCGGCTTTTCAATCCGACGGAGCGTGCTCCGTAGCACCGAACTAGTGCAGGTCGAAACAGCTAAGTAGCCCATCCCTTGAGGTAGGGCCCTCTTTGCTTTTGTGGTCTGAGCATAGGTCCCCTGCTGGAGGTGGAGGTTCGGGGGTTGGGTGAGGAAGGTCAAGCACCGAGAGGCTGAATGCGCCAAGAGAGGAATCCCCCCCACATTTCCTTGGGGAGACTGAAGAAGGTGGAGAAGAAACGGCGCGTGCCGGAGATATCCAGCGACATGAGGGTCTCCATTCCGAAGCACATGAAGGTGCGGACACGCTTGTCCTGCTCCGGCCACACGCGCGCCCACACAGCGTCCGCGATTTGCGAGCTGCTTTTGTCCTCATTGATTTGCTTGCTCAGCTCCTCCACGAGCACATCCGCGCTCGCCAGTGTCTTGGACACCATGAACCTGCTCTCACATTCCGCCACGTGGCAACGCAGCCTCATCAGCGGGGAACGCCCAACAGAACACTTGCAAGCCCGCCAAAATGCGGGAACCCGCCGCCTCACATTTCGACTTTCCTTGGACACAGTCAGCGCCTCGGGTCTCCCCGCACGGAGCTTCCATCAAAAGAGGCCTCTTGGCGCCCGCACTGTCATCGCAGAGATAAGGGCGTCGGGAAATACAGCCGGGGAATGCGCCGGATTAGCGATCAGTTTCTTTCCCATTTCCTGCTCCTCCCTCGGCTACTTCCCCTGGGAAGTTTCGTCCGAGCTGGCCACGTCGCCGGCCGGCCTGTCAGCGGTGTATGCTGGGCATGCGGTGCTGAGCACCCCGTCCTCTCTGGCGTAGCCTCACTCATCGTCGGGATCACGCGCGCTCTGCTGACAAGCTGGTGAACCATGGCGCTCTATGGGAGGTGGGTGAGGGATGCCAGCAAGGCGGGGATGGGGACACACCCCGTGGAAGGGTGCACCATGCCGGCAGTACCCCCAATGCCCAGAGCCCGCTGCGGCAGGGTGGGCAGGACGCCTCCCATCGGGATCAGGCAGTACTCCTCCTCCACCACCTTGGTGACCTTCACCCCGAGCGACTCCAGTCGCTGCTTCATGCGGTCTTTCAGGTCGTCGAACTCCAGCTGCACCACGCCACCCACGCACCTCCCCGTTTCCATTCGCCAGCAGCACACGCCGGAGGGGAGGGCCACCCATGCGTGAGTGTGTGCGTATCCTTGGGCGAATTTCCTCGGCACCATATACCCATAGAACACTAGGGGTGTGTGGCTGATTTTTGGACCAATTTTCTTGGCACCAGAACACTATTGGGGGGTGCTTATCCTTGGCCTGATTTCTTAGGCACCATTTGGCCACAGAAGTTCGGCTGCACCATGTACCCATTCCCGGGATCAAAGGATTCAGCACCCGCTTCGGACCACTTATCCAGGATACTAGTGGCTTATCTTTGGACCGTGTGTGGCTTATCTTTGGACCGATTCCTTTGGCATCACGTAACCACACAGGATCGGCTGCACTATGTACCCTCATCAGGGATCAAAGGATTCAGCACACAATTCGGGACACTTATCCGGTTTCTCCGGAGCTCACTAGCGAAGAATGGGACCCCCTAGTTCTATCCTAACACTTATCGAGGACACTAGTGGCTTGTGTGTGCTTCTCCTTGAACCAATTTTGGATCCTAACCCTACAACCCCGCCGTAGCCACCATGTGTATGTGGAGGATACACATACACATATATGTGTATGCGAGCTCTGCGAGTTGACATACCAAAACCCTACAACCCCACCAGCTGGATTCCCGTGCTTCGTGGCAGAATCTCGGCGCGCTAAGAACTCTCTGCGTCTTTCTGCGAACACCTGCCGGAGCGTGGTGTGGCATCCGCCGTCCGCTGCATCACACGGAGGCGGGGCGCTTACCGCAGGGCGGGCCACCAAGCTCGTCTCCTCCATGAACACGAGGGTGGGGCTAAAGGGCATGGCGTACAGGAACGTGGGCAGCTTGTCATTTCGGGCCGTTCCACTCTCGTCCAGGTGGTCGCTGCGCCAATCCATGAACAGCATTTCATCCTGCGGGAAGCCAGTCCAACCCCGGCACCACCGGCCACTCTCATGGTTCAAGTGCCGAGGAACTGTGCCATCCCGCCTCACCTCTACTCACTCCGGCACCGGGAGGAGCCGGCCTCCCTGCGCCGGGGGAGGGTCCCCGGAGCGCAACCCATTGCAACCGCATGCAGCGCAGCACCTTCCATCCTCGAGATGCAGCCAGACTGCCATCGAGAGTCAGTCGCGAAGGCGCATCATCCCACCCTCCACTGCCCGGCTCTGGGCACAACTGCCCCAAGCGATGTCTGCACCATGCCGTGCACAGCTCTGCGTCCTCGCCGGGTCACTCGGCACCCATGACCAGTGTAGTGCAACCAGCGGAGCAAGTTTAATGACTTCAGCACGGGACGTCTGCGGTCGCCTGATTAGGCATCCAACACAGATCAGGCAGAGAGCTTCGGCTCTGACACAAAGTTCTCCAATGCAGGAGCAGAAGAATCGTGCCGAGGGCGAGCATCCTGTCCTCCAGCTGTCCTTCTCGCTGGGGATTTTGATGCCGTTCCATGCAGTGCTAGGCCTCCTCCAGTGCACGAGCCCCCCCCCCGCGGAGAGTCTGTCGGAAGCAGGAGCGGCGCGAGGGCGGTCATCTTGTGCAACCCGTGGCCTCCGACTTGCCACTGTGAACTATCTCGGCTCACGCGAGCTCCGCCTCTGCGCTGTGTGCCGGGGAAGCGTTGCGAGTAACGCACCAGCGGGAAAGGGTGGCTTTCCACTTCTGCCAGGATGCCGAAGGCCGCCTGCATCAACCCTCCACGTCAGCACTTTGCCGTTACTTCAGGAGAGGTCGTGACGCATCAGCCCTAGCGCATCGCGGCTCCCCAGTCAGAGCGACCAAGGGAGGCAAGGACCCATTTGCCATACCTGATATCCCGGGGTGAAAGAGCGGTCAAATTCGACGAGCCGCCGCGAATGCCCTGTCCAGAGCGCCTCGCAACGTTAGCATCACTTCGGGAGGAACAGCGTACCATCCAATGTCCAGGCATCCACGTCGTCCGAGACGCGAATCTGGAAACTACACGCACACAGTTGAGTACTGTAACCGACGGCTGCATAGTTCTGAGGCTCACAAATGCTGCGGTGGACATCTAAGGCCACCACTGCGCATGTCTTCACAGAAACTCCGCGACAGGTAAAGGACATCGATGGCTTTGCCCGGGAGTGGTACGCCAGGAGTGATTGTCGCCGCTCCTACTCCTCTGCCGCACCACTCGGGTTGTGCGAAGACGTGCGGCCGGCGCCTCCAAGAGCACCTGACCGCCATGGAGCTCCTTCGGATCGAGAGACTAGCAGAGCCTTGTGGACAGGCTGGCGCTGAGCAGCGGCGGTGGGCAGTAGGGGGACGGGGAGGTGCGTGCCTGTAGCGTCCAGCACGGCGCGCGCATGAAGGAGCTCGCCAGAATCCAAGACCAGCACACTCTGGCGGTCCTTGTGCTCCACCTGATCGACCTTGCCCTGCCGGAAGCCTACGCCTTGCCCGATGCATGTGTCGAGCAGCTTCGATTTGAGCTTCACACGGTCCACCTGCCACGCCGGCCTCCGCCAGGTCAGATACAGGCTCTCGACTCCAAAAATAAATAAGGCCGCTCCTCTCTGAGGATGGGCTTTCCTCATCGCTCTGAGGGCGGGAGAAGTTCTCTGCCGAGGCCGAGACGAAGGTCGACACCACGGCTAAGACAGAGGACAAGCGCCACGTGGAGGCCGAGGCTCGATGGGAGGACAAGCGCCACGTGGAGACCGAGGCTCGATGGGAGGACGAGGCCCGGACTGATGCCCAACTCGACATAGAAGCTGACGTCATACCAGACCGAAGTCGAGACCGAGACTGTGGCCAAAACCGTGGCCGAGATCCGGGGCTAGACCAAACCTGAACCCAAGGTTGGGACCGAGACATAGGCCGAGGCCGATACCACGGCCGACGCTGAGACCGAGGCCGAGGCTGAGACCAAATCGGAAGCCAAAACCAAGGCCGAGTTAGAGACCAAATCCGAGGCCAAAGCAGATGTCGAGTTATGTACCGAATGTATTGGAAAGATGGGCGATTCAATACACCTGAGCATACTGGCGATCCAAGATAACGCCCTCCGGACTGCCGTTTTCGATGACCACTCGAGACTTCGCCCAGGTCTGAGAGCCACCGTTTTCACATCCCTCAAGATTCTTCTAAGGTTCAATCTTCTAAGGTTCAGCGCACTTAAAACGGGTGGCAAACCACGGACAAAGAGCCTTTATTGCAGTGTCCAAGATCAGCTCGATTCGACAAGAGGGTGAATTTGCCACGCATCAAATCGCCGAGAGCGTCGGGGGGTGGGGGATAATACGTTACTAAAGTAAGTCTAAACACCTCACGAAGGGGGCTCATTCGTTTTCAACAGATAAACATGATTTGAAGAGAGGAGTGCGCTCCAGCGCAGCAATCCTAAGTGAATTCGGGTGGTGGTGCACTCGATTGAAGCAATCATCTAGGCCGAGCTCCTCGAACTCGTCGACCCATACGCCGTAGTTATTCGGCCACAAGCTGTATGGCGCTGGGTCCACCAATCCCACTGCAAGAAGCGCGCAGATCCTCTTTAGTTATTCGCCGCAGACCGCAAGAATTATGGCGCCTGATCCAAGACTCCCGCTGCAGGAAGGTACGCGCCAGTTGGCAGCTCGAGAGACTGCCACCGTACATCGGGCAGAGCGCGCTGTGCAGAGGCCTAGCTTGTACTCCCGAGCAGCTGGGATACTTTATGACTCTTTTCAAGATTCCGTTGCAAGAATCTTGCGAATCTTGCGACCACTGCACTGCGCAGCTTCGAGAAGGTGGGATACAACGCTAGTGCGGACACCTAAGTAAACCTGTAGCTTTGTGACATGCCTTTGCTGCAGAATAAGCTTAGGTCCAAATTACTTTCAAACAATCCATAGTTTCTGTCAGCTAGACGGAAGGGATGGGTATATAGAAGAGAAGCGGTCGAGAGACAAGCCGCACACTACCGCAACTCTCGCAACTGAACGTGGACTCACCGTGTCTAGAACCAGATTTGGGGAACGAACACGACATACAATAGGGTGCAGCAGCGCGGACGCGGTGCACGAGTACCTTTCAAGCCCTTAGCGCTTGCTTTGCTGGCGGCGCCGAGTCCCGCGGGTCCGCAGCCGACCACCAAGAGATCCAGCGGGCTCTCTTCACTCGTCGTCGTCAACTCAGGCAGCACCACTTCCACGCTTTCCAACTCCTGAAACGATTATATGCAATCCTTCTTACGGCACACTCGGTCCAACGGCTTTTCACTGTTCTGATAGAACGGTAGGGAAGGACGGCTTGTCAGAACACTGCCGCTCTCGAGGCGCGCTGTCATTTTCAAGTGAAGGAACAGTAAGGAACGTGGCAACAGACAAGTCGAGATAAATAATGAAGGCGTATGCCTGGGAGGACGTGGATTGCCTCTTTAGTTGAAGTCGCGGAGCAACTGTGCGATATTTTCCGGCTTCCGTAAAATCTGCGTTGTCGTGAATCAAGAGGGGGGATAAAGGTGCGCGGCAGCGGGCGCCCAAGCCGCGCTGCCCTTTGCCCCCGAAACTGCGAAAACAGCACATTTACATATTACAAGAAATGCGTGCATAATATGACCTAACATAGAAGGCCGATTCAGGACGCAAACGCGCAAAACACTTTAGAAGTGATGCGGGTTATCAGGTACACATTCTGGTGCGATAACTACTGACACAAAACTTGTGCGTCGATCGATAGAGAGTGAGCACGCTGCAGTAACGGAACCGCAGATGTGAAACACGGCGCCTATCAGTCTCTTGGAAGCATGAAAGGGAAGGTGAGGCTTTAGCATATGATGTACGGCCGAACTGGCAAAACTTACTTTCACACATTTACGTGCTATCAAGCCGTGGGCGATAGGTGAGCAACCAGCCCTCGCGCTTGCACCTGCAGGGACGTTGATGACATTTGATGAGTTGGAATGTGCGAGAACAAGATGGAATTACGAAGGTATACACACACATATTTGAAATACCTGGTAATATATTACCCGCTATGCTGGACTTTATCATACTCTCGGTCCCGAATTCTTCTGATTGTGTGGTTACACGTGTATTCAAGTCGAAGTGGCGGTCCTCGCCACGATAGCGACATTCAGTGAACAGACCGGGAGACCCTATCTTCCTACAGGATCTGAATCTCACCTCACGTGACTACTGTATTCCCTAGCTCTGTGAGCTAGTTGAAGTTCCCTAGCTGTGCGAGTGATAGTGGTCCTATCCGGAAACTGTCATTCAATTCCCTAGCTCTGCTAGTGGTCCTATCCGGAAACTGTCATTCAATCAATCATCCATTCAGCAGCAGCAGCAGCAGCAGCAAAGCTCGAATCCCAACGGGTGACGCAGTGGAAATTGCCATCTGACGATCGCCAGGCGCTAACGATGGCATCGCCACCTCGCCACCGCAGTCGCGTGTCTGAAGCCGCGACGCCACCCCGACGTCATGGCATGGCGGACCCGATGCGCAGCGTGTGCATGCTGAGAATGCGACCATCTGAGCGCGCCACGTCGGATCGATAATTAATCAAGTCGCGGCGATCGTCCGATTCGCTTGGTTGGGAATTTTGCATTTGCATCACTGTGACACCGCGATGACACTTCCATCGCCATGGCATGGCAGATTTTGCTCCAACAAAAATGGCGAGGAGCGACAGCCATAATTACGGGCATTGCGGCGCGCCACGTCGGATTGATGATTTATGGCATAGCGCCGCCCGTCCGATTCGCTTCGTTAATAATTCTACATTCGCGTCACTGTGACACCGCGACGACACTTCCATCGCCATGGCATAGCAGATTTTGCTCCAACAGTGTGGGGACGCACGACAATCATAATTACGAGCATCGCGGGATGCCACGTCGACATGACGATTGCTGGCGTTGTGCGCCCCCGTCCGATGGACGGGTCGTCTCTCATGCGAGATAGCCATATCGTCGATCGCGCTGCAGAGTCCGTTGGATATTCGTTTTACTTCCGCGAGACGCAATCGTTGAACGATGACGATGACGCGGGGCGGGGCGCGGGCGGGGGGCGGGGGGCAGTCGCGATGCCACGCCATCGCATTCGCGTCTATGTGTCGGGACGCGCCATGGCATCGACAATCGCACATACGTGCATCAGTGCATGGATCACTTTAGTGCGATGCTAGCGGCGATCTTATGTATGAGTCGTGTGGCATGCATCGCATGATGGCAGCGAGCATGCATACGTCGCGTGATAGTCTTGATCAAGTATGCGTCGCATGCGACATCGGCGATGCGAGGTAAGTGTCGCATACACGAACACACGTGCATACATATGCCTGCACCGACACACGCACGTACATCGTCATATGGGTCCGCTTGATTGAAATGTGAGACGGATATTGATCTATGCAGAGTTGATACGCACGATATATGCGCGCTCATCCAAGCTTTGCGGGTATATTGTTGCAGCGCATGGTGACAGAAGATTTTTATCATAGCATCAATGTGTGCAACTCACCGGTTTCTTTTTGTATGTTTACAACTGAGCAAACGAATACACTGAGGTGCGCAATTCCCACGTTGAGCAGCACCATGTATACATTAGGCAGCGGTTATGCGTTCGTCTTTTGACGCGCTTCGGGTTCGGTCCCCGACCTTGCCGATGCAAGGTACATAATGGCCCGACGCTTTTATCATGCACCTTGCGATATATACTGTCGAGCCCATGATTTGATTGCAATACCTTCATGTGCCTCGTAGAGCTGCGACACTGCTTGCCGGTTTACATTTTCGTCGTTGTCGCTCAATTCAACTCGATAATCGGTTTGCGCACGTTATGCATCATATCGCAGGTGCTTTTCAATTGCACGTACGCCGGTTAGCGTTTATCGACTGGGAGCAGCAGATTACACTATTGGAGGATCGCCCGCCGCTTCGCTATTTTGTTTTTTTGCGTGTGCTGCGGTTGCCTACAAACTATATTTGCCGCACAAGTACCAACATGCGCGCGAATATCAAGCGACACGCATAAGCGCATAATTAGTCTACTCCGATTCGCATAGCCGTTGTAGTCGCAGCAAGTCACGCCGGCGGGTACAAGCTTGCATGGACTTGAACTTCTGCAGATACATAAGCTTCGCTGGCATGCTCACCTGCCGGCGTGTGTTGCACCATGCTGAACGTATATGCCGCGCGAATACCAGCACACGCACGCACGGGTATTCAGCTATACATAAACACGTTTTATAGTTTGCACAACGGCATATGTATAGATTTTCCCTGTTTGGCGCTGATTATAATTTATCTTATTTTGGACCTGATAGCAGCGTAATCTAATCACCAGCGGGGTGAATGGTAACGACTTTCGGTGACAGGTAAACGCACGAATGGCGGCTGATTTCTTGGTATGGTATGGTATGGTACCATACCATACCATACCATACCATACCATACCATACCATACCTGTCAGGGTCATGACCGATGACATATGTGTCATACATGTCATACGTGTCATACCTGTCGACATGTCATACCATGTCATGTCATGTCGTGTCATATATTATTATGACAGCTGTCAGTACGGTCGACCATGACTGTACATGTCGAGTCGCGTCATATATTATTATGACAGGTCGTCAGTACGGTCGACGATGACTGTACATGTCGCCAGATGATAATGTCACATCATCTGTCATTATTCAAGGAAAGACTTGAATGACCCTGTCATCGAGAGTTCGTACGTCGAACTCGAAGATGGCAAAGCAAAGATACATCTTGAATACAAACAAGAACCATCTTGGCTTTAAGCATGTGCGGAACACGCATGCACATACAGTATGAACGAACTAGTCGTTATTACAATACTGGTCGTTCAACCTACGTCTCGGGTTCACAACCCAATGGCGGTACCATCTACGATGATGGGAGACGTATGGTACAAAGTGAGGAAGCGTTGGGCTTCAGCAGTTCTTCATACAGAGACTGCACTCACATCCCGCTATACTGTTACACTTGTGTGTGCCGTTCAACAGCACAGTGTTTATTTGATATACTGTATAATATTTGTGGGCTCGCATATCAGCCCTAACATAATGGTATTCTAAAAAAACTCGTCAAGGCACGATACGAGAACTCGAGTGGGTGCAGCGTCAGACGTAGTGTAGATTATATTGTTCGCAGGTTGCAGGTTGGCGCATGAAGGCGATAGCGCACATATCGAATAACTGCACAGCGAATAAGTGATAACAGCACGCTCGAATATCGACTAACACAGCATTCGCAAAGGAATCTACATTTTCCATATCAGCGCGATAAGGTGTGCGCACAGTATACTGATTGCGCACATATGATGTCAAAACTCGCAGGATTGTCACTGTATGCGAGATGAAGACGCGCGAATGAAAAAATGATCATCAGCATATATGATTGCATCAACTGCGACAGGACGTACAAATTTCGTTAACAGCGCGCGCGCATTCTTTCATGCGACTTACATCAATAACGATGACATACTTTGCGAAATGATCGTCAGCATCGATTTTGCAAATAATCCTTTCGCACTGTTCGCAATAATCAGCGCGTACGATGATTTCTTGCCTGTCAGCACGATATGCATTTTCCATGATTTCATCAGATGCGATGGACGCTCGATTTTAGCGCGTACGATTCCTGATGTGTCTACATGCAGCAAAATATGCGATATGTACAACGCGCGTCAATACCCTCTGCAGAATAAATGTACACTCGCAGGGATACATGGGATAGACGCATGATGGACGTACAATCATTATACTGCTGTGGACACACGATCATTATACTGTTGTGGACGCATTATCACTATTGCTGCTGTGAATGTACTATCATCATACTGCAGCAATTTACAAATGTTCTGATGACTGCACAAATATTCTTAATCATCAGCATTCATGCTCATCAGAAATATAATAATGTGTGCACAATATGTGTGTGTGGATCAGCACACACACACACACACATGCACACATGCACACATGCACACACATCACTTGCAGCAATCACCAACATGCAGTACATGCATTATTATACCATGTATACATTTTATGCTGAGTGATTGCAACATTGTGAATTGTGCATGCATTAATAATACAGCTTGATCACGATGCCAGCTGTAATATATATATATCAGTTTGATCACGATAGCAACTGGTATACTAGCATCATGCTGTGATACATGAACATTGCATAAGCACATTGCAGTGCATGCTAAACTATATTAGAACCCATACAGTATAAGGTGCCTGTTCAGTAATCTTAACACAGTAATTAGCTCAATGTGACCCGGTGGAGTCGAGATACTCCTCGGACAACATATTGTTCTACTGTGGATTACTGAAAGGATACTCACCAGAGCTGTATGTGAAATATACCCAGCAACTCATTTTGTAAATGAGATTATTTTGGAATTACAATACTCCTAAGCTTAATATATCATGCTAGATGTATTCAGTGCATGGTATGTTGATAATCCTGCATGATGAACTGTCTGGAAATGTTGTAATGTCCAGAAGTTATCTTACTGTAAAGTGTGTAAAAGTTAACACACACACACACTGACAAAAGTGCTAATCAGTAAGCACTGCATGCACACACACTGCATTGTATGTATTAACATTCACTGATTCAAAGTGAATTGATTAACTTAAATATCTACTATGTGTATGATAATGTACATACCACTTTCCAAACACATGTGCGTGGAAAGTGTCAGTAATTGCGATAGATAAGGGAGCAGGATAAGACAACATGCTGTAGGGCTGGATGGAGTTATCTCCAGACCCGAAGGCAAGATACTGCACCCATGAAACAGCTGGTAATTGTTGGGTGCAGTCCACTCGTCATTCCACATATCATCGCTGGAGCAATAACAACAACTACGTTGCATATTGTCAGTTGATTCAGATCTGATCAGTTCAAATGCATGCAACTCTCAGATCAGTATCTACATGACATCTGATAATAGTTGTTAAGGACAACACACACATACAAATGTGTTGTGTTAAATTGCTATGATTGTATCAAGCAATGTCCAGATATGTTCTAAATAAGAAATATCATTTTGATAAATCTTAGAGCACAGACCTATGCTCAGAACAGATCATAGTTTGACAAATATCACTAAAGTGGATGTTCCTAACTGGATGTTCCCACTTAAGTTGATAACTTATATATCACCAGAATGTACATTTGCTGCCATGGGTTTAAATCAGTAAAACCCAGAAATGCTATCAACCATAGATGTTGATATACAGCACAATTCACTTATTTGCCATGAAATTTATCATGTGCAAAAGTGAAGTTTATTGCAGTGATTTTGTACTTTACATTCCACATACACACCGAGATATGTCACCGAGGCAATATATCATATAGCTGAAAAAGCTGTAAAATGGGTAAAAAAACTTCCAAGTTTAATTTCAAAATTGAAATTTCGACCCCATTTTATTTTGAATTATGATTCTATACCTATTAAGGTATCAGAAAAACATAATGACCATGGTCATATCTCGTGTAACACCCTAGATATTAGGTGTGTAATATATAGGGGTATACATGTTGGCTCGTGTAACAAAATGCGTAAAAATCCTCCACGCATGATTTCAAAATGAAAAAATCGGGTTGATTTTTTTTTGCTGATCTGATTATTCAGCTATCAATAAATAATCCCTGATTTATGCAGCACTTGTAACACCCTGTAACACCCTAATAAATGAATGTGTGTGTCAAGGGTGTAACGTACCCTCTGAAAACCACCTTACATTCATTTAGGTATTAAATGCAGGTTTGCTTAAAAACCTTTGCAAAAAAATTATACTGCTTATTTTTTACCTATTTTAGGGTTACTGATATCATGTAACACCCTAATCATATTATTGGGTATATGGGCCACTGTAACATGACATGCCCTAAAATGCTACTATAATTTCGATAAACTTCGTATTTAGCATTAACATATCATGCTGTTTTCGACACAGACATGATTATATATAGGGCAACAACCCAAGAACTGTAACAGATGCTTCCTATATGGAATGCATGCTATTTATGAGGTAAAGGCAATTGACAACTGCCTTATATCACACGCTTCCTTGAGGGGGGAAGAAGGTGGATATATATATATATACTTACCTCATTATTATGTACGAATGTACTATATGTATGTAAACATACCGATATACCATATATAACATATAAATCACACACACTCAGTTAGACAATTAGCTGAAGGTATTTTGGTGTTGTGTTTTGTTTTTAGATGGTTACAATCGAAGAGGAAGAGCATGAGATTCCTGATATCAACCCAGATCATTCTACATGGTTTTTTGACATCCTCGGTTCATACGATGCATACAGTCGGTTTAAAATCCCGAAGTGGATCGCTGGTTATGCCGATACATTAACCAGATATGACCACATAGGCTATTATGACAACATCAGTCGCATGAAGCCAGATATGAGCCGATACAAGGATCCTGCCAATGAGCCTCAGGCACCAGAAGCAGAGTACACAGAAGACAGTCCTCCGATGGTCTTTGTAGATCCAGATGCAGATTCAGTCCCAGCACCAGCACCACCACCTAGTTTGGTCCCAAAGGTGAAAATGACACCACCTAGGGAATTCAAATCAGGACAGGACGCAGAGGTCTGGTTGGACACGGTGGACAGATATTTCCAGTTCACTTATCCAGATGTCAATGATAAGGACTTGATCACAGTGTTTTTGACTCTCATACAGAATAACGATAGACACTATTTTCAGGTCTTGGCAAAACAGCCATATACCACCTATGCGATGGTCAGACAGACATTCCTCAGACAATTTGGTAATCCTCATAAGAGATCAGTAGCCAAGAAACACCTTATGGCACTGACTCAAGGAACCCAAACCTTTGCAGATTATTTGCGCACATTTACATCACTGGCTTCTCTAGCAGCAGTTGATTTGAATGATGTGCTAATAAAGGACAGATTCGTCACCAGTATGGATCCAGATCTCCGAAGACAGTTCCAACTCAGATACCTGACAGAAGAGCAGAGGAACAATCTGTCGTGGCAAGAAACCACACAGGTATTGCTTGATTTGAATTACGTCATTCACTCAAAGCAATCAGAAACCCTTCACTATCGGGGTCAGAAGGAGCAGTCATCTGGAGGTCCAGCCAAGAAGGAAAAGGACAGAGGACGTGGCCAGAAGCCATATGACAGATTCAACAGAAATCGGAATCAGAATCAGAGTGGCAGCCAGAACTCCAATCAGAATCGGAACAAGGGAAAAGGTGGAAAAGGCAAGGGAAAAGGAAAAGGAAAATCACAGAATGATAAAACTTGCAATCGTTGTGGTCGTCCAGGTCACATCGAGAAGGATTGTTTTGCCACCAGGACCAATGATGGAAAGGAGATCAAGGGTAAACCACCAGCTCAGAGTCCTTACCAGAATCGGAGACAGCAGCAGCAGAATCAGGGTGCTAAGGATGGGTCTGGCAAACTCATCAATACGATCAACACCTTGGTCAAGGAACTGAAGAGTCAGCACAGCATCAATGCAGCAGTTGCAACTCCAGCTCCAGTTCCATCAGCTCCAGCTCCTCAGGGAAACTCTCAGGGTACTGCGCAGGTACCGGTGTTGAGAGCACCCCGAGGGTAGATCAGCCTGAAGATGCCACTGAAGCAAGTGGCCGGGTTGAGAGTATCTCAGAAGAAGTCCTTTCCAGTCTGACATTGCAGTTTCAGCAGATGGACACTCCCTCAGAGCACATCGCACAGATGCAGTCTCAAACAGCACAGCTGAAATCACAGAAGAAGCTGTTGTTGTACAAAGGGAAAGTATATGGACAGAGTACTCACATTTTGGTAGATCCAGGAGCCACATCGTCTTTCATCGACAGACAGTTCGCTGCTCAGCTTGGTATAGCTCCCACAGATTCTTCATCATTTTCAGTGGGATTGGCTGGAGGAAGCCAACTACCATGCACATCCTATCTTCCCAAGGCTACATTTTCTCTGGGCAAGTATAAGGATGCAGAAGATTTCTACATCATTGACATGAAACCATTCACTGTCATTCTGGGTCAAGATTGGTTGGAGAGGAGGAATCCACACATTGACTTTCAGACCAAAAATCTGACGATTACTAGGAAGCATTCATCAGGCTCCAGTATTCGCACAGTATTGTCCAGAGTTGAGCAGACTCCAGACTCAGATGACCTTCCTGAAATGGAATTGGTCAGCGCCACCACCATGAGGAAGCACCTTCGTCGCATTCGATCCAGTGGTTCGGCTGAAGAAGCCGTAGCTTATCTCTTCTTTCTCTCAGAGGTCGACGGTGAACTGGTCTTTACAGCATCAGACACAGACACCACTATGGAAGACCCCGAGGTCACAGCAGCACGTGATCAAGTGAGAGAAGACTTTTCAGACATATTCCAGGAGGATCTTCCCGCTGGTCATAGGCCAGAACGGTTTGAAGGTGGGTATCATCGAATCAACATTGAACCTGGGCATAAGCCACCATCACAGCCAGTACGTACCATTCCAGTACCCATGATGGAGGAGCTCAAACGGCAAATCATTAAATATGTCGAGTTGGGTATCCTTCGTCCATCATCATCGCCATATGGGTGCCCAATCATCTTCGCTCCTAAGCCAGGGGGAAAGTGGAGGATGTGTTGCGATTATCGTGCCCTTAACAATATCACCATAAAGGACACATATCCGTTGCCACCCCATGATACCCTTCTTGAACAGCTTAAGGGAGCACGCTGGTTCAGTAGATTTGATTTCAACCAGTTTTCCCACCAAATTCCCATTCACCCAGACGACATTCATAAAACTGCTATCCGCACCAGATATGGTTCTTATGAATGGACAGTCATGCCGTTCGGATTGACCAATGCACCTGCAACAGCTCTTCGTGTAGGAAACCGGGCATTCTTCGACTTCATTGATCAGTTCCTTGTCATATTCATGGACGACACTATCGTATACAGTCCAGATTTTGACAGCCACGTGACACATGTTCGACAGTTCCTCCAGCGTTGCAGAGATCATCATTTCTTCATCAGGCCTTCCAAGGTGGAGTTGTTCGTCAGATCTATAGACTTTATCGGACATCACATCTCTGAAGCAGGCTTATCCATCATCGAAGACAGAATCCGAGCAGTCATGGCAATTCAGCCTCCAGTGTCTTATGGTCCTACCGTTGGAAAGCAGCCTCTACGCCGTATGGCTAAAGATGGCAAGTCATCCCTTCGGTCATTCTTGGGCATGGTCGGTCAATTCAGGAGATTCATACCAAAGTTCTCCAAAGTTGCCGAGCCGCTCAATCGTCTCCTTAAAGATAATGCAGAGTTTGTCTGGGAATCTGAGCAGCAGCAGGCATTTGATAACCTCAAAAGTGCCATCTGTAACGCTCCAGTACTACAGCTTCCAGATCAGAAACTGCCATCTATTATGGAGGTCGATGGATCAGGCACACACGTTGGTCAAGTGATACTCCAGGATCAAGGAAAAGGTATGAAGCCATGTGGCTATCACAGCGTCACTCTATCCGATACACAGAGACGTTGGCCTATTCCTGAGATCGAGTTATTTGCCATTGTGGAAGGCTTCCGATTCTTTCGCCACATCTTGTTGGGAGCTCCTGAGACTATTGTACGCTCAGATCATCAGCCACTGGTTTATTTCCAGTCCAAATCCACACTGAGCCCCAAACAGGCAAGGTGGTTGGATGAGCTCTCCGAGTACAACTTCCGTATAGAGCATATTGCTGGCGATAAGAATAAGGTTGCAGATGCACTCACTCGTATCTCTGCACTCTTTGAACTCACTGATTGTCTTCAGCATATGGACATCAGCGAGGTCATGCCATCTGCAGATCCTACATTCATTGCTCTTATATCTTCTTCATCAGCTCATCAGCTACACGACATCATTATATCCGAGTATGATCGTGACACATTTGCACAGACCATTTTGGCTAAGCTGACATCATCGACTTCATCACAGTCAGTCAGCAGCTTCAGCTTCGAGCTCATTCAGGGGTTGATCTATCGTAAGACCATATATGGCAGACAGCTGTACATTCCACCAACAGCTAAAGTCCCCACAGATGACGGTGAGATCACACAGCTTCGCCACATTCTCCTTCATGAGTGCCACTCAGCCACTATTTCTGGTCATGTAGGCAAAAATCGCATGCTTCATCTTCTGCGTAGCCGGTATTATTGGCCAGGAATGACAACGGCAGCCATCAAGTACATTCGGGAGTGCCCCGTTTGTCAGCGCCAGAAAACGAGGCGACACAAGCCTTATGGTCAGGCACATATACGATATTCCGTGCCTAAGACAAAATGGCTAGATGTATCTCTTGATTGGATCACTGACCTGCCTATCACCACTAATGGGCACGACAGTATATTTGTGGTAATGTGCCAATTCTCTCATCGCTGTCATCTCATTCCCTTCAGCATGACCTGGACAGCTCAGCATACTGCTTCTATCTATATGCAGCATATCTTCAAGCTCCATGGTCTTCCGAGGAACATCATCTCAGATCGAGACCCCAGATTCACCTCTACATTCTGGCAGACACTGTGGAAATCTACTGGTACGAGATTGTCCATGACGTCCTCACACCATCCACAGTCGAATGCAGCCAATGAGAGGAGCCATGCCTTCATCGAGGATATCCTCAGGTGTTGTTGCAATGATACTTCAGCCAATTCGTGGGAGGACAAGTTGCCTCTGGTGGAGTTTGCAATTAACAATACCGTTTCTGCATCAACTGGTTATTCACCATTTTATCTCGACTCGATGGCGCAACCACTTTCGCCTCATGACCTGGTTATCACTATTCCGCCAGAAGCTCCTGTTCCAATACAAAGAGCTATTCGAGATCATTTTGACCAGTACTCGGCTGTTCATGCCAACGCGGTAGACAACATTTCCCGAGCAGCAGAAATTAGCCAAGCCAGATTCAATAAGACTCACATGCCTCAGCAGTTTGCAGTTGGGCAGAAAGTTCTTTTACGGACTGAGTTTATTCAATGGACTGGTTTAACAGAGGCAGGCAGACACTTTAAGCAGCCATATATTGGACCATTCACCATCTCCAAAGTGCTTAGCCATGGACGTGCATACGAGTTAGATTTCGGAAATCTTGATATCCGTATTCATCCGGTACAGCCTGTTTCCAGATTAGAGCTGTACAATGACTCGATCCAAGCACCTTTGCCTCTGCCACAGATGATCACCGAAGAAGGGCAACCACTATTTGAGATATCACATATACTCTCGGATAAGTTCACTAGAGGTGTCAAATACTATTTAGTGCGATATGCAGGCTACGGCCCTGAGCATGACACCTGGGTCAAAGCCACAGAGCTGACCAATGCAGCAGACATTATAGCTGCCTATGAAGGCTAAACATTATATTAAGCCTCATGCCCTTACTTCTTGTAATATATACTAATACATGTCGATCATCTATATAACCTTGCTCTTAATGTTCTATCATTATGTTGCATAGAAGCGGGAAATTGATCCTTCCTTGCTAAAGGTGTAGTGAGCCTTGTTCAAAATCATACCCTTGCACAGATACGCACACATGCGAGATATCATATCTGTGGATAAATAAAAACTGCTATATGCTACCTTTGCCAAAGCCGTGGTTTGTCATCGGATTCTTGGCCAGTCATCCGAGCTACCGGAGATATCGACTGAGGTAGACGGAGTTGTGATCCTAAGTTGTGCTTGACAAACATAACTAAATAAATTTCACATTAGTACGTGGCGAATCCATTCTCACTCATCGCGATAGATGTTCGTCAAAGCGCGCGTACCGGACCAAATATTGAGGAGTTGAGCAGACCGGGTAAAGGATTATAAGTCCAATCCCGTTAAGCAGGGCCACTCCGTTTGCATTAAAAACAAGCCCCAAAAATCGGGCTCCCCGTTGCCGCCTGTGAACCTCCATAGTAGCTTCAGGAGGGGAGGAAGGGTTGGGTGCACTATATATAACTGTGGAAACATGTACCCAAGGGTTTTCGTCGATCAGTTGTATATATAAGGCCGAGTATCGTTCGTTAAAACGTCGATCATCGTTCGCAAAGGCGTCGACGGCAAGCGCAATATAATCCGTAACGTAGACTTCGGATGCTTTGAATCGTCACTCTGACGCACGATACGTGTGGATCAATCAGTAATCCAGCGTCAATCTGCATCACGAAACGCAATTCATTGAACCTTGAAACGTCACTCTGAAATACGATACGAACTTCAAAAGGTGGGCTACATCCTAAGAACTGTAAGGTGAGGGACTAAAGTGGACTCAGTTCCCCCCAATAACCTAAAAACACCATGAGGGACGCCTCAAATCGGTGTAAGAAGACTGGTACCAGCAAGAAGCGACAACAACAAAGACATCATAGACATATACAAAGGTATGCCCGTTGTGAGGTCACAACTCTTTTAAGAGGGGAGATCTGTCAGGGTCATGACCGATGACATATGTGTCATACATGTCATACGTGTCATACCTGTCAGACATGTCATACCATGTCATGTCATGTCGTGTCATATATTATTATGACAGTCGTCAGTACGGTCGACCATGACTGTACATGTCGAGTCGCGTCATATATTATTATGACAGTCGTCAGTACGGTCGACGATGACTGTACATGTCGCCAGATGATAATGTCACATCATCTGTCATTATTCACGGAAAGACTTGAATGACCCTGTCATCGAGAGTTCGTACGTCGAACTCGAAGATGGCAAAGCAAAGATACATCTTGAATACAAACAAGAACCATCTTGGCTTTAAGCATGTGCGGAACACGCATGCACAGTATGAACGAACTAGTCGTTATTACAATACTGGTCGTTCAACCTACGTCTCGGGTTCACAACCCAATGGCGGTGCCATCTACGATGATGGGAGACGTATGGTACAAAGTGAGGAAGCGTTGTGCTTCAGCAGTTCTTCATTCAGAGACTGCAACTCACAACCCGCTATACTATTACACTTGTGTGTGCCGTTCAACAGCACAGTGTTTATTTGATATACTGTATAATATTTGTGGGCTCGCATATCAGCCCTAACAATACCATACCATACCATACCATACCATACCATACCGATCCATGTCCAAAGTATAGGATATTTTTACGATGTGACCCCCAATTTCTATAAATATAAAATGCTGATCGGACCGATGGAGGCTCCTCGACGAGAGCTCGATCATTCAAAATCGGACGGTGAAAGGCTTCGTAAATTTTGGTCAAAGTTTGATCGAACGGTATGAAACATATATGGATGGAATTCACCTCGAGTGGGACGGTATTCGGGCCGAATACCATCCTCCACAGACGGCATTCTCACTTACCGGACTGCCAGGAGCAATGTTCGTCCGCCCAAAGTATATCACGCTACGCGATAAATAAACAGCAATAACGGATAAGCATGATCTCGTAGATATCGATATATCGATATAAGTTTACGCTACATGCAACAGTGTGCCTTAAAAGTCCATCGTATGCATATGCAAGTCAACATGTTGTGCTCTGTAATGCCTACACAACTACGGTAGCTGCAAGCTTTAAACTGCCCGGGGGACTACGCCCCCCCCCCGCTAGTTGCTAGCGCGTTAAAAGCTTGCGGGTTGACCCCCTCCTTAGTAACACGAGTGTTCCGCACCGCCACCCCCTCCCCCATCCCCCAGAGCAATGCTCGCCCGCCTTAAGGGTGCACTCGATCAATGACGGCAACGAACGACGAGCAAGAGGGTGTAAAATAGGCGGCCAAAGCGAGGAAGCGGTGCAACATTCCAAATAGGTGCCAAGGGTGGATGAGGAAAGTGGGAGTCGAAGTCGCGACGCTGTGACGTGAACTCTCGGAAGGTTGTGCTTGTAAGTTTTAATCGTGGTGATTAGTCACTAAGCTCTACTATCTGCGCCAATAAGCTGCATAAACGAAACCACCGATTCACCGCTTAGGACGGCGCCCTACACTCCCTCTCGGCTACCCTAGTTGGAGGTGAACATGTGAGAAATACTCGTTGGTTGGAAAACCCCTAGCGGTATCTCGGAAAAGTGAGATCCGTAATAAGGGCAGAGTCTCACTTTATGGGACTATGGCTTTTAGCAGAAGTATACCTCATTCTTCTTTGATATCTAGACGGGTCATGCCAACATTTTGAAATTTACCTGACAACTTGATAACAGTTTCGGGTAATGTACCAGACCTTGCCATGAGCCTTGTACAGTATGTACTACAAAATATACGCATTACATAACGATATGTACGTATGTACCATTGCAAGATTGTTATATGCCATCCCACAGCATTCCCTAAGCTACTAGATATAGAGTTCGACCAAAACGAAAGGAAAGGCCTGCCTGATGACACGTGACTGCCTGTAGTCAGGCGAAACTCGGCACATCAAAACCAATGTGGGGCTATGGATCCGCCACATGCACGCTGCTTCAGGCATGCCAACCGTATGCACAGCGATCTCATGGGGACAAATCGGCACTCTCGAATGACATACAGATGCCTAGCTTCTAATAGTTCCAAGACTCATTGCGTATCCTCCCACAGCCCTTCTTTCCTATAGCCCTTTCTTGACGGAGACTCCCTCCCTCCCCGCCAAGCTCTACAAAATTGATTGGGCACTGTGGAGTGGGTGGATCTCTGTGGAGGCTCCCTGCCACGTTCTCTGCCGAGCTGCACCGAAAAAGCTCCTTTTGATGGTTGTGAGCTCCCGACCCCTTGGAGCCAGCAGAAGGGCTGTGGAGCTTGCACTTTGCCAGTCACAGCCCCAGCACTGCCGCGAGCCTGCTGCGAGTTCCACTTGTATGTCTCGTTGTGTCATGCAGTCCAGCTCTTGGTGGGGGTTCACACAGTCCGAGTCATGTCGCGTGGCAGGCGGCGGCCGAAGCGGCGCGCTAGAGTCGGCCGCGTGTACTCAAAGGCCGTCTTGAGCAGGAGAAGTGCCGGTACCACGATGAGGCCTCCGAGGAACTCTGGCATGCTGAACGGCTTCTCTCGCACTGCCGTGCCATTCGTGCTCTCCTCCTGCGGTACGGTCAGTCAACAGTGAGTGCCATGCCCTCGTCAGTGCCTACAGCTCCTCACCTACAGGCCTAGCAGCAGCCCTCGTCAGTGCCTACAGCTCCTCACCCACTGGCCCAGCAGCAGCCCTCGTCAGCGCCTACAGCTCCACACCTACAGGCCCAGCAGCAGCCCTCGTCAGTGCCTACAGCTCCTCACCTACAGGCCCAGCAGCAGCCCTCCTCAGTGCCTACAGCTCCTCACCCTACAGGCCCAGCAGCAGCCCTCGTCAGTGCCTACAGCTCCTCACCTACAGGCCCAGCAGCAGCCCTCCTCAGTGCCTACAGCTCCTCACCTACAGGCCCAGCAGCAGCCCTCGTCAGTGCCTACAGCTCCTCACCTACAGGCCCAGCAGCAGCCCTCCTCAGTGCCTACAGCTCCTCACCTACAGGCCCAGCAGCAGCCCTCGTCAGTGCCTACAGCTCTCACCTACAGGTCAGCCAGCAGCATGTGCCGCTCCTCGACTACAGGCCCAGCAGCAGCAGCATGTGCCGCTCCTCGCTTACAGGCCCAGCAGCAGCAGCATGTGCCGCTCCTCGCCTACAGCTCCAGCAGCAGCAGCATGTGCCGCTCCTCGCTTACAGGCCCAGCAGCAGCAGCATGTGCCGCTCCTCTCCTACAGGCCCAGCAGCAGCATGTGCCGGTCCTCGCCTACAGGCCCAGCAGCAGCAGCATGTGCCACTCCGCCGCGGTGCAACGCTTTGAGAGCATTTCACGCTGTAGACTGCACGCATCCGTGGCATGCACAGCCCACAATGCCAGCATCTCCACGCACCTCCTGCTCGGTGCTCGCCTCCTCTTGCCCCCCCTCCGTGTTGGAATCCTCAGGCTCCTCTACCGCCTGCTCGCAATCCCTCCACGGCCCCTCCAGGGCTTGGTCAACGACCGCTTCCAGGCAATCCCGATTCTAAATCACCGAGCGGCTCGTCTTGGAAGCGACGCGCTCCGCCAGCGGATCGGAATGGACTACAAGCATTCATATTCATACGGAAATGTGCACAGTTTCCCCCTCGTGATCAGTGATGGGAACGGCCCGAGCAGTCCTCGTGATAACTGAGCGGCTTCAACTGCTCGTCGCTGCCCGCGCCCGCGAAGAGACCCGTCTCTGCCCGCGCCCACGAAGAAACCCGTCTCTGCCCGCGCCCGCGAAAAGACCCGTCTCTGCCCGCGCCCGCGAAGAGACCCGTCGCTGCCCGCGCCCGCGAAGAGACCCGTCTCTGCCCGCGCCCGCGAAGAGACCCGTCTCTACCCACGCCCGCGGAGAGACCCGTCTCTGCCCGCGCCCGCGGTGAGACCCGTCTCCGCCCGCGCCCGCGAAGAGACTGATCCACAGGGAGAGTGCGGCACTCGGCAGCGTGCAGCCCCACGCCGTGACATGAGACAGCGCACCATCAGGTATCACACCGAAGTGGTCCTCTCGCTGAGCCTAGCGGCGAATGTGCCGCACAATTCCACCTCTGAGAGCGCAGTTTCCAAGAGGCGCCGCCATGCAGGCGGTTGCCGGTTGCCTGCCCGGGCATGCCAAGCCCTCGCTGGTGACACATGGAGAGGCGCCCATGGGGGAGGGTTACCTCGGAGTCATCGGATTCCGGAGGCTCCCCTTCAGCAGCGTCCTCCTCCTCCACGGTTCCCGGCGGTGAGATGAACGTCTTATAGCTCATCGGCTTCATCCCGTCCTTCTTGGACTCCTTGGACTGCAAACCAGGGCGCCCCAGCGCACCCCCAAGCGGTGTCAGATGCACGGCTTTTGTGGCTTAGTGGGTGGCATGGAACTGGGGGAAGGGGGGGGTATCGCACCTCGGGAAACCGGTTCACGGAGTCACAGGACATACGCGCGCGGTCGTAGAACACGAAGTGCCCGCCCTCCTCCCCAACCACGATGTGTGGACCCTGTCCCACCCCCCAAATCCCTCCCGATCAGCTTGTGTGCCTGGTGTTCTGGCAGCCAAGCCTTGGGACACCCAGCGCGTGCGACAACCTTCGGCACCCACCGGCCGTTGAGGGAGTCTCTCGAGGACAAGCTGCAACGCTGGACGAAGCTGACAGCAAGCTCTGCACGGGAGCTACACGACCGCAACAAGCCGGCTGCGCTGAACCGAATTCTGAGCGGAAGGATCCACAGTACACCGCTTGCTTTGCGAGGACGAAAGGGTGGGCGCTCCGATGGTTGCTGCGCTGCGATCTTCGGCAGTGTCGGGGAAAGATGCGCAGAGGCGCCTCCCCGAAATGCACCACGGCCCGAGGCCGGGTGCGGGGAATACGCACCGGCGCCTCCCCGAAATGCACCACGGCCCGAGGCCGGGTGCGGGGAATACGCACCGGCGCCTCCCCGAAATGCACCACGGCCCGAGGCCGGGTGCGGGGAATACGCACCGGCGCCTCCCCGAAATGCACCACGGCGAAGCCGCCATCCTCCCGTCCGATGAAGATGGGTGCCCCGTTGTAGTGCAGCACTTCCGGGAACTTGAACTTGGGCAGCTCCCCTGCAGCCTCCCGCTTTCCCTGCAGGCGCACCTCGGCGCCAACCCCTTCACGTACATGCGTCGCCTTAGCAGCCCTACCCTCCGCCTCGAGCCTGAGTACATGCAGGTGCCATGCCTAGACAGACACCATTCAAGAGGTGTGGGGCGTGCCAGCAATGCCGGAGGACAGTTTTGGCGTGGATCATGACTGCGAGCCTGTGGAGGGCTCCACCTACGGCCGCCAGCAGAGGCCCAGCACAGGGGCCGCCAGCAGAGGCCCAGCACATGGGGCCGCCAGCAGAGGCCCAGCACAAGGGGCCGCCGCGGACCGACCTTGAGGAAAAGGATAGCGCCGCCTGGCAAGCCCAAGGACCTCGGCAGCCCCATCTCCGGCTCAGGATTGATGCATGTCTTGGAGCCGCCACCTGGGATTCCCTTACCCCTCCCTCCCACCCGAGCACTCCAAGAGTAAGCCCCCTCTATGCAGCTTCCCGACTCCCGTGGCAGAAAAGCGCGAGCAGAGATATGAGGGGTGACTCGTTGGGGGGCAGTGCCACCCACCAAAAGGTCGACGACACCATCGAAGTCCCAGTCGAGCAGAGATATGAGGGGTGACTCGTTGGGGGGCAGTGCCACCCACCAAAAGGTCGACGACACCATCTAAGTCCCAGTCGAGCAGGTTGATGTGCAGGCGTCCTGTGGCCCCGCCCGAGAGGTAGTGCGCCCCGATCACCTTGCCTGTCTTCAGCTTGACCTGCATTCCCGTAAGCCCCTCCGCCCCCGGCTTGGTATGCCACCATTTCCTCGCAGTTCCTGGCTTATGGCACCAGGCCGGTATACTACAGGGTGGTGCACCGCGGGCAGAGCATCTGCAAGAGACAGGCGCTGAGTAGCTCCCCGAGGGAGGGACTAGGGGGAGGGACGGGGATCCAGACCTTGCCAGCATCCTTCACATCATAGTCGTCGATGCGGTAGTAAGCGTGGAACTCGTTGTTGTCATCTAAGGTGACGTACGCCTGGCGAACCGAGGGAGCCTCGTGAGCATGTCAGGAGGCGCGGCGCGAACAGGCTCTTCCAGACGGAGAGAACAACTCCGAGTGGCACCTCGGAACGGAGTTGGTGCAGGTAGCACGTGCGGTGTGAATGGATGTGGACTAGTGCGCCTTTCCCGCCCTGCCCTCCTGAAATACCGGAAACTGTGGTGGAGTCAAGGAGCAGTCAGAGCGCAGTCGGCGCAATCGTGGCCGCTGGCTGCAGTCAGAGAGCAGTCGGCGCAATCGTGGCCGCTGGCTGCAGTCAGAGAGCAGTCGGCACAATCGTGGCCGCTGGCTGCAGTCAGAGAGCAGTCGGCGCAATCGTGGCCGCTGGCTGCAGTCAGAGAGCAGTCGGCGCAATCGTGGTCGCTGGCTGCAGTCAGAGCGAGCCGGGCCATAAGCCTTCGCACCATTCGGCCGTTCACGCGTGTCACAGCTGGCTTCACCCGCCACGGCCCTGCAGCCCGCGCCCCCCAAAAGCGCTCCGTGTCACGGGATGCCCTCGCCACACGCTCGCGAACCCCCTCCAGCTGCCAGCGTGTCACGGGATGCCCTCGCCACACGCTCGCGAACCCCCTCCAGCTGCCTGCGTGTCCAGGGCCGAGGAGGGACTGGCTGCGCTACCTACACCCCCTAATCACCCGGGCACCCCTGGGAGGTGTGGGGAGCCCCGTCTCACCGTGCAGCTCGAGGCCGTCGTTGTACAGCGGCTTGCCAGACGCAAGCCTCGGCTCCTGCCGGCTGCCGATGTTCATGAACACAGTGTGCCCCGCAGTGCTGTCGCTCATTAGAATGTCCAGCCGACCATCTCCATCCCAGTCTGGTACCGCCATGCATCCGACCCCTCAACCTCAGCCTCAGTCTGGTATCGCCGTGCGCCTTGGCCAGCATCCGCCCGCTCAGCCTGCGGGTCGGGTGAGCGCCTGTCTCCGCCGGGCCAGACATGGCTGCATAGGCTTCTCCTGGTATCACAGAAGATTGGCTCGACGCTCGCACAGGTCCCAGAGCCCTGATTGGCTCGACGCTCGCACAGGTCCCAGAGCCCTGATTGGCTCGACGCTCGCACAGGTCCCAGAGCCCTGATTGGCTCGACGCTCGCACAGGTCCTAGAGCCCTGATTGGCTCGACGCCCGCACAGGTCCCAGAACCCTGATTGGCTCGACGCCTGCACAAATCCCAGAGCCCTGATTGGCTCGACGCCCGCACAATTTCTAGAGCCCTGATTGGCTCGACGCCCACACAATTTCCAGAGCCCTGATTGGCTCGACGTCTGCATAATTCCCAGAGCCCTGATTGGCTCGACGTCTGCACAGTTCCCAGAGCCCTTATTGGCTCAGGAGATGGGACACTGGGCGGAGCCGCAGCCTCGGGCCCAGCCTCAGGTCTGCCTCCAGGAAACCGAACCGCCAGAGCGACCAATGACCTCACACTGCAAATCGAGTTGCAGCTGCTCACGGCAATCTGCGCCAACACTCCTCACATTTGCCTCGAGGAGCGACTGGGCACGAGCGCGGGTATGCGCGGCACAGCGGCAGCCACGCACCAGGTCACATATGCCGATGCTTGCGTGAGGTGCAAGTGCAAGGAAGGCCGTGATCGGGGCGGGGAGGGGGATTTGGAGTTCAGCAGGTATTATCGCAATAGGTGAAGACACTTTGCCTTGTAAAAAGTAAATCAACGGCTTGCCTGCCCAAGAGGCGCGCGTTGTGCAATCACATTGCATCAAGTGCATGCGGCTTCACACTCTCTCGCCTCACTTTACCCGTATCCGCTCAGGCTCCCGTAATTCCGTGTTCTCGATCAGTGCCATCTTCCCTTCATCTATCATTCTAGGCAGATGCTCACTGCCGTTCCTCACAGGTCCGATCCTATGGACCTGATTTGATCGCAGTAGTTACTCCCTTCCACACACTGTGAAACGGCCCTGACGTTAGAGCTTCGTTGGGTTCTGGTCGAGTTCACCACTCACCGGGGCCAGACAGTCGCCTATTACATACAAATGACCAGCGGAGACTGCGCACCCCAACAGGGGGGGGAGGCAAGGCGAAGCACAGGGGGCAGGGGTGCAGGTGGCGCACCAATCACGGTGGGGCAGGCGTAGCCGTACCGAGCCTCTGCTGGGCCCTCCAGTGCATGATATCTGCAGTGGCTCAGCCGCACCCTCTTCTTAGCAACAAGGATCCACATGAGGCGAGAACATGAAGGGGGCACAGGGGACCCGCCCCAAGAGGGCACAGGGGACCCGCCCCAAGAGGGCACAGGGGACCCGCCCCAAGGGGGCACAGGGGACCCGCCCCAAGGGGGCACAGGAGACCCGCCCCAAGGAAGCACAGGAGACCCGCTCCAAGGGGGCACAGGGGACCCGCCTATAGGCCCTCTGGCCTGGGCGTTTGGAGACCCGCCTATAGGCCCTCAGGCCTGGGCGCTTGGAGAGCCGAAGATTCGGTTGCGAAGGCGCGCCGTGTACAGTGATGCATGGACTGAGCGGTCAGCGGCCTAGTCAATCAGACGTGTGCAGGTGAGGCTGGAAGTGGCGCGAGCACCAGGTCGATGCCGCGTCTGTGCTGAGAGCTGCTGGCCAAGGGGCGCGTCGAGGGTTACCCTGGCTGGATGTGGATCTCCTCCTCGTTGGATTTGAGAGCCACACCGGGCATGAACTGCGGCTGCGTGTCGGTGCCAACATTGCGGATGAAGAGGATCCGACCGTCCGCATTCCCGACAATCAGATCGTGCCGCCCATCACTGTCCCAGTCCACCTCGGTCAGAGCTGGGTGGCTACCCCCTGTCACCCACCGCACATGCACACATCCCCTTCGTGCTCTTCCTCCACCTTTAAGTCTTCTCGCGTGTCAGCTTTGAGCTCTCACATGCGATCCCTGGGCCGCACTCGGAGGCCACAGGGACATGAGGCCGGGGTGCAAGAGCAGGGCGGGCTCGGAGGCCACAGGGACATGAGGCAGGGGTGCAAGAGCAGGGCGGGCTCGGAGGCCACAGGGATATGAGGCAGGGGTGCAAGAGCAGGGCGGGCTCGGAGGCCACAGGGATATGAGAGGGAGCGATGACACGAGCAGGCTTGTGGTATGGTCAGTCTCGGGATTGTAATCAGGGCGGGGTGTTCATGCAGGACATGCGCAACGAGGGCGCACCATACAGCAGAGCGCCTTCCTCCTGCACCTGAAATGAACCCCGGCCCAGCACCCACACACCCCCGCACCACGCCTTCTCGCCACGTCGGACACAAAACCGCCATGCTTCGAAGCGCGACTAAATCCTGCATGGCACCCCAGGCTTCGTAGCATGCCTCAAGCTGCACCTCCGGCCACGCGGCGCGCCATCCCTCACGCCACGTGTCACAGCGGAGGTCCCAGCGGCCTGTCTACAGCGCGCATGCATCGCGCGGGGCACTCCCGTCTGCCCCCCGCTTTGCTCGAGTGCTGTGCAGGGCGTCTGCAGTCTCTGCCTGCGGCCCCCCTCTACCACAGCACCAACTCTGCCGTGCCGAGGCTTGGGCCCTTCTCAGCTGAAGGGGGCATACCGGCACCGCTGGCTCGTACACCGGAACGCCGCCCGTCTCGATGGAGTGCGAGAAAAACTTGTAGAACATCAGCTGGCCCTCACCCCCAACCTGAACGGCAGCCCCCGCCCCCACCACCCCAGTGAGAGCGCGCCTGCTTCTTGCCACACCGCAAGGTGACAGTGCCTGCAGGGGTCTTGCAATGGAGCCCACGGACGGATCCTGATCCACGTGTCATGATGGTGAGATGCCGATCAGCAGCACGAGCGACGGCCTTATGGAGGCCAGCTGCAGAGTCACCCCTGCCCCTTCACCCTGGCAAGCTTCTGTCATGGTCCTCATCGCGCCATCGCTGCCACGTGTCTCCACAAGTGCCATCCGAGATTCCCTGCCGACCTAGGTGCCACGTGTGCACCTGTGCATGCCACGGGGTAGACCGAGCAGGGCGCCAGGGATTGCGGTTGCCTGTATGGGGCGGCTCGCAGGGCGGCGGGAGCCAGGCGCACAATGAGATGGTTGGAGCTCCTGCTGCCCTTCACCGGGTACACCACTGGCGTCGCCCTCGGGGAAGAGTGCCGCAGCACTTTCCCTGTCCCTCAAAACCCGCATGCCCAAGCCTCTTACCGGGCCACCTTGCCGCCTCGCCCACTGCACCGTGAGACACTCCGTGCATCAGAGCTGAGCGCCAGTTTCGGGCCCTGATCTCTCTTCGGCCCTGATCAGGAACACGAGGTGCCTTCGTTCACATTGCATCTGGCATGACGTGGCATAATTGTCGGGCGGTTATTGTTGCTGGGAGCAGGAGCATATCCGCAGTTACAAATCAAAGGAGAATGTGTCATTGGCTTGGCACCAAAACAGAGAAGGCTGCTGGTTTGGATGGCTTCGGCGCCCGCCAAATTGCCATAAGGCACGTCCTCAGCCGCAGTCCCGCTGCTCACAGTATCACCGTCAATGAGACCTCTGATCAGCATCTGTGGAGATGCGTTTGCTTCAAGCAACAAGATCTGCACATCAACGACACCTGATATCCGTATAAAACACTTCACCCAACGCCCTTCGTAGCATACATGGTGTTGACAAGGTACTGCCAATGCACGGGCCGCACCATGCTTGTCCAGAATGGGCTGCCGCTGCCGGAATGCAATGCCAGCGTCGGCCATGTTCCGGAAATAGTACAGGACGCCGTAGTGGGACCCGGTCACCAAGCTGCGCTCCTTCTCCCCCGTGCTGTTTGTCACCAGCCCTGCGGATGTCAAGCCGCTCCATCAGCACAGGGAAGGGGGAGGGTATGCAAGGGGGGCAACGCCTCGTCGAGCGTTCGTGCCAGAGCGGCAGTGCAGGCAGCGGAGAGGACAGAGCGGCAGTGCGGGCAGCGGAGAGGACAGAGCGGCAGTGCGGG
>LGRX02000431.1:106820-138472 GCA_001247695.2 Cymbomonas tetramitiformis
CCTCCCCCCTTGCCTCCATACCTGCTTCTCACCCCCGACACCTCTCGACCCTTGCCCATTACCCCTCACCTCGTGCCTGCTTCCTGCCCCCCACACCAGTCCCCCCTCACCCCTCGCGCGTGCGCCTGGTTTTTGGCCCCCTCATCACTCTCAAGCACTGACTCTCCTCCCCTGCGTGCACAAGGGCATTGCATGCCTGAGCCGCTCCGTCTGATATGACGCCGTCCCCAGGGAATGCCCTGGGGTGGGGGACCGCAGCACCGGGCAAGGGTCGGGGGACTGGAGCGCTGTCCTTTCCTACGGGCCTGGGGCGGAAAGGAGCGAGCTTGACCAGATTTTGGCGCTGTCCCAAGGGTTATAGTCCGGGTCACTGTCGAAGGGGTTGTACTCAGGGTTGCGGTACCCCAGGGTCTTGAGCTCCATGTCCTGAGGAAGCCGCCATATCGCACCACACACTTGCGAGTCTCACCCCTGCAGCTGCTCGGCTCCGTGACCACTCACAAGCAGGGCAATGATGTCTCAAGAGGAGCAACAAGCCTGGCAGCATGAATAAATATCTACCGTAGTCAAACAGGGATCCTTGACTGATGACAAGGCGGCGGTACACATGTCCAGTTCTGATCGCCGTTACGCATAACATAGAGGCCTGCCACTGCCCTCGTTGCAAGACGTGACAGGACCTTCAGCCTTGTTTGACACCGAGGGCAAAGCGTCGACCGTGAAGATTCGCCGGAGAGTGACAGACCAACAGCCTCTGAGCAGCACCAGGAACGCAGGGAGCGTGGGTACGGATTTTGCACTAGGGTTTTGCCAGCACCCGGTGAGCAGAATGCGGGCTTCCTCCAGTCCACTCAGGCCAGGCAGGCTGCGGGAGCCTCTTGAGTGACGTGGCGGGCCGAGCTGCATCTGCATCGGAGCCAGGTGTGTAGCACTGACACGCAGAACCCTCGAGTGACGCTCCTTTCTATTACTTGCATTTACTTTCGTGGCAGATGGCCAGCTGAGTGGCAGCTCGGTGCAGGCTCTCAAGGATAGACGGGGGAGCTGTGCATATCACCTTCGTTACTTGCATGGGTTTTCGATCTTGCACCTGAAAGCCGATGCCCACTCCAGGCGAGGCAGGCACCTCAGCAGCTCCGCTTGAAGTCCAGGCGCCGCGGCATCAAGGGGATCAGGATTAGCCCCACCAAGTGACGAGATCAAACCTCACTCAGAGGTTTCAGATTCCCCGGTGAAGCGCAGTGAGATCGGCAGGGACGGAACTCTGTTCTCCCTTGGTGCAAAGCGGTCTCTTCTCTCCTATGCATCTTATTCCAAACTTACGTGCCTATGAAAGTGGTCAGTGCAGATCAAGCCGAGGGATACCCTGAAATAAGGAGAGGCAAGGCTGCGGTGTGGGGCAGATCGTAGACGGTTACCTCGAGCAACAGATCCCCCGCGGAGTTCGAACGCGGAAGATAAGAGAGTCCAATCGGAATACGGGGAAGGCCTGTCCGTGACCGCCGCCCGTGAGAGGGCAGGAAAACGCCGTGCTCTGAGCAGTCAGCATGGACCGTGCTAAGGTGCCTAGCGACTGCCGTGCTGCGGCACTGTAGAGCTTCCGATGTGCAGCATTCTGAGCTGGTTGCCGCGGCTTCGGAAGGGGAAGGTATAGGGTCGAAGGGTGCTGTGAGCAGGCGTGCCAGAGGGCGCTCGGAGAAACCTTCGCGTTCTTCCTTGCATTAAGAAACGAGGAACAGAGGGATCTCAGATGAAACTTTCAACGATCCCTTCTGTGAAGTGTACAGGAGAGATGCAGCGGGGAGCCGCGCCAACTCTCGAGTAGCAACATCGCTCCTATGACCGGAAACAAGGTGCCTGCTCGAAATCCAGGCAAACGACCGGGAAAGGCCGTTCGCGTTGGAGAGTTGCGAAAACAGTACGATATTATCACTTAAGTTCTTGCTTTCCCTCCGAGCACAGAGGATAAGATAAGTTTCTGGATATCGATTCCTTTTGTGAATGGTTTCCTGCTAGGGGCTCTGTCAGCCGTGCGAAGGATGGATTTCTCAAGCTAACCTGGCAGATCTTTTCTTTGCAAGGGAGCTCGTGCACAAGGCTAAAGATATTGAAAGCTAGGGGCGGAGTGCTTTCGTCCAGTGCGAAGGCAGTGAGGCATCCGCATCTTGAAGCTGGAGTTCGCGCTGCGCAGAGCAGGCGCAGCAAGGCGGGCCGCATAAGGGAGTCCACCTTGGATGTGCAGCTCACGTCGCTCCGTGAAACCGTGGTTTGCACGGTCGTAGTTAGTATGCGCGACGATGTTGTTCTCCACGTGCCAGAACCCGTGAATGTTATTACCCACCTGGGTAACCCAAAGTCGAATCAAGGTATCGTGCTAAACTGAGGGCTCTAGCAGCTCACCGGAAAAAAGTGAGGAGAAGCGTACGGCCACACCTGTGTAATCGTTCCAGGAGGTGGAAGAAGTCCTTTGAACGGATGAGTCACTTGAACTCGTTTGCGGAAGATCGGAGAGCCATTTTCACCCTGTAGTGACACCATCAACAGCAGGGGATCGGCGGTAAATGCAAAATTCGAGAATCTCAGCGAATGCGAAGCGATCCTCTCGTTGGCCGCTTCTTCGAGGGGAAGAGATTTGGAATTGAGCAGGTCATCTGAAACGTGTAAGGGCGATGATTCCGCAGGAAACAAAGGTCTCACAAAAATATGTCAGAAGCTGCGAACTTTCTACGTCTGCGAGCACAACAGCAGTGCAAATTCAGGCGTGCAAACACGCGGGAGGCACGGAAAGATGCAGGCCAGTTGCACCAGAACAGTGCAAACCATTTTGTGCCAGAAGAGAGCTGACCGTTTTCACGTATTCGTAAAGATAAAGTCCCGGCTCAGTGCTGAACTTGCTATTCACAACAAATAAGTCGGGGAGCTCGGAGTTGAAAACATAAGCAGCTCCCAGGGGATTGGTGTCCAAGCCGATGGAGAGAGGTGGCAGAGGTTCGTAATATCCTCCCCCCTGCAAGAGCCGCAAGCTCGCAGTGAATTGGGGACAAGATGGTTGCTATGCCAGGTGTAAAACATGTGGACTTATTCCACACGCCAAGCTTACCTACTTGGTTGGAGAAAATGTAGCACAAAACAGGACAACAGCAAGACCCGATCCCGATCAGTTTCTGAGTCACATATCGTTTGTCGCGAGGCCTTGGGCACGAATCCAAGGCAGAAGACGCTGACATGCAACTCAAAATTCGAATATGCCGTGCGCTGGTGGAGAAATACCTATTACGAAGCGATCTTGTCGAGATGAGAAATCATGGGTCCATATCAAAACACAAAAGTTAGGCTAATGCGAGGATAATAGGACTCACAAGAAGTTCCATGACCTCACACTACCTATAGGCTCTGCTCAGGTATGCAAAGAAGTAATGATCTGATATGAGGCACGCAGAGCAAAGACATTGCCAGTAGCCCAAATGCTTGACGGGTGAGACCCAGGTTTTCGAACGAATGACATCCTTAGGATAGATAGAGTGTGGGAATGGCATCTCAAGTGGGATCTGACCTCCTTTTCAAAAGAATGCGCGTGAATTAATCTGAAAACCAGAAACGACTCTTAGGGAAAGTCACGTTTTACTGTGAAAGTCTGACCGTCTGAGACAGTCAGATGTCCTCAAACCAGGCTAGGCCTTCAAAATCAACACTTGAGACACAGCTTACTGAACTACGTCACAAAATTCAGCAGACGAATTGGTGTACAATTCGTCTCCTATGCTACACAACAAGGCAAATATTTAGCTCTAAGAGAGCGTGTTGTTGAAAAGGGCGTACTTGCCGCCTTCCAAAGCTGCAATTTTGGAAGTGCAGAGACAGTGAGCTAACACCTGTAGCAAATCAACAGTGAGTCTGTCTATTTGAATCAAAGGAAACGGTGTGCTCAGGATACAATTAATATCCGTACCCCCAAAATGAAATGTGGCCGTGCCATTCTCACTTTGCACACGAACACCAAGCTGGATAGGTTGACACAGTTTTGAGTTTTGAAATTTGCACAGCTTCTTTCAACATTCAATTTGGTGTTTTCGTCATGTTTTTTCTCTCTGCAGACTCTCCATGTGATCGTCTTGCTATCGCATCCCATCGCATGACGGTCAGGAACTTCCCCCTCGCCTGTGACCTAGCCCCCCCTACGCCAGAATTGATTGGTGCCACGCGACGGGTGCCCGCGGGACTCGTTTGGCGAGTTTTCAGTTTAGAGTTTTGAGTTTTCAGTTTACAGTTTTTCCATTTTCGATTTTCATTTTCGATTTTGCACAAAATGGAAAGGGTAATACTACAGACGCTGGAATTCAGAATAGGAATTAATTACAGCGTCTGTCATCCGATGACATCTCGCGATATCGAACTGAAGGGTGATGACGATGACGTCCAGCAGTCACTCACTGACACAAGCGCATGCGTTGACTTTCTGAGGAAGCTAACAGAGACGGTGAAATAAACGGTGGATATAACCGACGACGGTGGGATATATGCGTGTTTTTACAGTCTCCACAAACTCTGTGAAGCTGGGACGAGATGCTCGGGTGATTCGCAGTCTAAGATACATGAAAATAAAATACAGGGGTTTTATTTTCCCCACCACTGATGACAGGCGGAGCTGACTTGGCACCTGAGGTCGAGGGGTGACAGAAAGACCAGGGCTCCCTCCCCCAGGGGGGGGGAAGTCTGTGTCTCCGTGACACCACCTCACCCCGAAGAGGTGAGGTGCCAAAGCAGGCATGCAAGCTAGAAAGCCCTAACCCTAAACCATACAGATAGTTACAGGCCCAATGGGACCTTTCTCAGTCCAGCTAGTTGCGGATCCCCGCTCGGGCGCTGGCCCGGAACAATCTATAGGCTAACGGAGTTAGGCATCGGAGGTTTGAAGTTTCTACTGAAGTCTAATGGACACACGGAGGCTCACACATGTTGGCGTCGGCGATTGGCGACGATGTGGAACTCGATGCTCACTTGGAGCTGCTGCTACCAGACCCGCTGAAGGACGGAATCCACGGGGTGGACCGGAAGGCCGGCCAGTCCTCGTCATCGTCCTCGTGTTGCACGATGGAAAGCGCCGCAGGCGCGTCGTCATCGCTGTCGCTGTAAGCCGTGGGTGCCCCCTTGGGAGGGTCGATGCCGCGATGAGGAGGCGGCTCCACCGAGAAGCGGACAGATAAGGCGGCCGCGTCAGGTGGAGGAGCCGCATCCTGCGGTGCAGGCTCGAGCTCGCGGAGGGCGTGGGCCTGCGGCGCGTCCGAGGGCGGCCATGCGGACATGGAAGGGGGTTTGGGTGGAGCACGAGGTGCGAGGGCGGGAGCACGCCCTGGTGCGAAGGCCTGGACACACACGTAGGGGCAAATGCCGTCGGTGTCCATGTGGCCGGTCGTGACGGCCCACAGGCGGAAGCACGTCACGCACGGCATGCCGGTGCCGTCCCACACGAGGTAGCGCCCGCCCGAATCATTCCTCTTCCAAGTCCCCTCGGGCGGGATGAACTTGCGCCTGCCGAGGGCATGGAAGGACCCGGCAGGCTCCTTCCCGCCACCACCACCGGTGCGGGTAGCACCACCAGACGCAGGCAAGGCAGGCGCGGAGAGTCGGGCAAGGGCGGACTCGTCACGGAAAATCTTACCAAGCCGCAGGGTGAGGGAGGCGAAGGTGAAGTTGTGGCTGGTGCTGAGCTCGCGCAGCACCACCAGATACAATGGCGTAACGTAGGGGGACTTGGCCGCGGACGATCGGAGGACGGTGTACACGTCCTCCACCAGGCTGCGGTCGGAGTAGTCAGGGTACAGACGGCGATGCTTGTCCGCGAGGGTGCCGGCACGACAGCCAGTTGGGGGGCGGGCTCGATGGTCTCGTCAATCACAGCCGAGCGAAGGCGGACCCAAAAACGATGGGTGTCGGGGTCGCCAATGCCCTCCACCTGGTAGCGAAGGCGCTGTAAAGCGCAGCGCCCGTCGTGCGGGAAAATCTCGGCGGACTCCTCGTAGAGGGAGAGCGCCATCCCGCGGAGAACAGTGGGGAGCACGGTAAAAATAAGCTCGTTGATGGTGTAGTGGTAGGACTCGTACTCGAAGTCCAGATCCAGAAGTTTGAAGACCTCGTCGCGGGAGATAGGACCGAAGACGTGGGACATGTTCGCCAGCAGGACGGCGAAGTCAGTCTCGGAATCAGGTCCATCCAAAGAGAGGCCCACGTTCGACTTGAATCCATGCGAACGAAGAAGCTTGGCCAGTTCCTCCCCATAAGCGAAGGCGTAGTCCAATTTCTCAGTGAACTCGGTACGCTGGGAGGCTCGCACAGGCGTGGATGTCCATACATCGCTGTTCTGATGGAACTCGACAGGAGCGGTTGGTGAACGTGACACCGGCGTAGGGCGGGTGACAAGTGTGGACATGGGCACCACCGGCTCGCCAGACGAATCCCCAGGCGGACTGGAGGCACTGGGGGTAGGGGAAGCCCCGCCCGTGGGTCGGGCAGCGCGAAGGCGGCTGCCAAGCGAAATGCGCTCCGCGGACATTGCTGGAAGTACGTAACGTGAAATGCTGAAAAAGTTGGCGTGGTAAAGGTGGATGCGGTCGAGGACAAGGTGCTCGAATAATCTCCCGGTGTCAAGGGGCACGCGGGGTGAAGATGGCGGCAAAGAGGACGAAGGTGCTCAGCCGATTTTGGTGAAAAACGGGATAGTTACCGCACAAGGTACGGGATCAAAGAATCCGAAAGCGTGAGCAAACTCGCCAGTGGTGAGGCCCAACACCTAACAGAGACGGTGAAATAAACGGTGGATATAACCGACGACGGTGGGATATATGCGTGTTTTTACAGTCTCCACAAACTCTGTGAAGCTGGGACGAGATGCTCGGGTGATTCGCAGTCTAAGATACATGAAAATAAAATACAGGGGTTTTATTTTCCCCACCACTGATGACAGGCGGAGTTGACTTGGCACCTGAGGTCGAGGGGTGACAGAAAGACCAGGGTTGTCGACAGGGTGCTGGATGTGACACACCGACAGTAAAGACTGTCACCTGTCACTTCCTATAGTAGGCTGGGTGACCGTCACCAGTAGACGGGAAACACCCGTTAGTATTTATGTGTACCTCTTTTATCAATCTGAGACTTTTACCGTTCTGATATCGAAACCCTTAACTCAGGGTTTATTCTCCGTTATCCGATATATACACCCGACTATATATCTGACAGGTTTGGCCCCACTTACGTTTTATTTAGCCACTGCGACACCGCGAGGATGATTGGCTAAAGCCGGACGCTTGGGATGGAGTGAGGCGCTCCGCGCGTGGGAGTGCCGGCAGTCGCGGGTATGGCCTAAGTTTTGTGGGTTGATTTACGGCTAGCTGAAGGCCTTTGAGGACATTTTTTCTACGGGATTTAACGTTGGATTGGTTTACGCATCCTGGTTGGTCACCACACCGTTTCGTATCGGCCGCCATCTACCACACGACTTCTCGAAATTTCTGCTCTCTCACGGCAGCCGTATCGACGACCCACCACATTTCTTGGCCGCCCAAGACTACCGCATTTTTTCCCCACGTCTTCTTGCCTCACTCCACCCCTGTAGTCTTCTTCATCATGGTTGCTTCTACTAGATCAACGGCTAGCATGGCGCATCGCCGCCGCACATTAAGCACAATCTTTGACTCCGTTGCTGCCAGGCATGCCAACACACCCGCGACCCCGACAGCGGCACAGCCGGCCGCTAATTCGGCGGGTGCTACATTTTTGGCATCGGTACGCACCTTACAGCGGGAGCACTTCGACATGAAGGTGGCGAAGCACGTCCAGCGCAAGTTGTTCGACGGCAAAGAGGGCAGATTTTCCGGTGCGGAGCCCCACGCGGCGGCCATCTTCACGAGGATGGTCTCTGCCCTGCAGGCGGCATTCGTCACTGAGGACACCGGTTTCCTCCCGCTCTTCACGCTAGACGACGCTACTTTGGCCGTCCGCGTGGAGGCCAACAATTTGTTGTTCTCCACGATCGAGCTGCTGATCGACCCCTCATCGCCCGCAGCGGACTGGTTGGACTCGTCCCACGCCAGCTTCCCAGCAGACGGTAAGCGTGTCCTGCTCGAGTTCGCCCGTCGCATGATCCCGATTGGGGACCCCTTCCAGGGGCAAGCGGACATGTTTGCCGTCCGCATCGCTGCGGGCGTGGACTCTCATGGACCCATTGAGGACTTCAACGCCGCGCTCAAAGCTGCGAGAACGAGATCAACACTCCAAGACGAGGACGTGAAGTCCCTTTTCATCAAAGCCCTCGACGCCACCTTCTACCAGCCGGTGGTGTCCCGTTTGCTCCTTCACGACCAAAGAGCCGCACACGACCTACTCACTATTCAGCAGTGGGTGCGGGAGTGCTACGGCGAGCACGTGCGGGCGGGCACCGCCACCGCATCCGCACACCGGTACTCCCACGGCACGCACTTCATGGAGAAGGGCGTCGATGAGTCGGGTGCGGCGAGTGAGATCGCGGACTTGCGGACCATGGTGCTCGACTTGAAGAGGCAGTTGGCCACCTTCCTCGTCACCGCCGAATCCGAATCGTCTCCGCGGGGGTTTACCCCTCGCGCGGACAAACCGGACCGCCGGGTCAAGACCCGTTTCGCAGCCTCGCCCCTCCCCAAAGGGGGGAATTGGTCTCAGTCCGTCTCACGGAAGGTGGCCTTCCACCGTGACAGCGGTGCGGCGATCCCGTACTGCCAAAATCAGGTGTGTGCTCAGGGGAAGGCGAGGCATTGGCACAGGGACTGCCCAAACGGGGGCAGGACCGGACTCTCGGCCTTCGCCTTCGCCGAGGAGGCCGAGAACTCCGTGTTGGCCGCGAGGTTCCAACACGCCATCGACAACGGCGACCCCGTGGAATTCGACGCCCTCTGCATGCTTGCGGGCGGGAAGCCTGAGGTCTTCACCGATCTCTCCGCGTGCTCGTTCTGCGAGGAGGACGGTGAGGTCCTCGTGTCCGCCGTCGCCGAGTTCTCTGAGATGGCGCACGCGGCTGGAGCCTCCACATTCAACATCAACACCTTCACTGCCAACTTGCCGGTGGTGTCGGAGCCGACCGCGCATTCCCCGCCCGCGTCGGTTGAGTCCGAAGAGGAGTGGACCGGTCCGCCGAACCCATTCTGCCCTCCCGTCACACGCACGTTTGCCGACTTCATTGAGGGCACGGGGGTTGCATTGGTGCCCGGCGAGCCGGCCCCAAGCATGAATTTGCTCTCCGCGGTTGGGGAGCCGGAACGCGTGATCGACTACAAGCCCGCGTCTTACGCCACGAGCGACGGTGACGACGGAGATGCCTCGGTGACACCGCCGCGGCCACGCTACGGCTGCGGGAACAGCATTCCGAGGTTCACGAGATCTATCCTCACTTCCTCCTTGGTGTGCGCACTCTTTGTAATTTGTGCCACCGCCGCGCCGCATGCCGTTGCCGGTGTCGGTGGTGCCGATGCGCGCACATGCACGGGTCCACCGGTCGGTGGTGCTCCGTGGACTGCCGCAGCAGTCACGACTGCGGGGGCTTCGCCAGCTGAAGCGGTTCATGACGTGCCGTGTGCGATTCCGCCTCGTCGCCAGCGGCGGGAGCAGAGACGGCAGGGCCTCTACATGGCTCCGATGCCGTGGCATCCCGGGCCGCCACCGCCTGCCGAGTTGTTTGTGGACGGCCCTCCGCTGTCGCCGGCTTCATCTTCAGATGACGAGGCGCCACCGTCGGGCGGCACTTGGCAGCACCCCGGTGCGGTGCAGCCTCCCGTGATCGAGAATCCGTCAATTCCTTCTACGAATGATTCATCACCGGCCCCGGGGGCCGGCAACTGCTTCGCAGTCACGCTGCTCCGAGCCGGGCAGACAGCTCCGAAGACCACTAGTGGCTAGAATTATTCACGCCGTGCCTGCCTGGGAGTTAGCTGTAGTATAGCCTCCTAGATGTGCAGAAGGGCTCTCTACATTTGAGCTGTGTTTAGGGTTTTAGCAAAGTAACAGCAGTATCTGACAATCTTGCTGTGACCTGGGACCGCCCTGACCAAGAGTACAGGCCCCCAGTTGTGCTACAGTTTCCTCCTGAAGTTGAGTAGGGAGTTTGTTTGATTCGTTCACTACTAGCTCCGGTCACCACCCTAGGTGGTGTGCTGGATGTGACACACCGACAGTAAAGACTGTCACCTGTCACTTCCTATAGTAGGCTGGGTGACCGTCACCAGTAGACGGGAAACACCCGTTAGTATTTATGTGTACCTCTTTTATCAATCTGAGACTTTTACCGTTCTGATATCGAAACCCTTAACTCAGGGTTTATTCTCCGTTATCCGATATATACACCCGACTATATATCTGACAGGGAGTCTGTGTCTTCAGGAGAGTAATCTGTTAAAAACAACGTCGATGCCAACACAATTTTCTCAACGTTCCTTCGCCTTGTGGGGCGGCCGGTGCTGTGATTGGTGATAAATAAATAGGCATTGTTTGAATGCTCGATGGTTTTTTATTTTTCAGTTTTTTATGTTGATATTTAAGCTCACGATATTGGGTGTGCGCAGTGTGTGTCGCAAGTATTCCGATGGATGCCGAGGAGGGACGCGTTCTTTTGAGGTGTGGAAGTCTAGGGCAACCTAGCTTGGGATGAAACCCAACCGCATCGGACTCGTGGTCACTTGCCCATTTAGTCACCTTGAATATGTACGCAAAGTTTGAGGAGCAACGACTCAGGATAAGGCATCGGCTGTTTTATTTTTATGGGTTTGTGGCTAATTCGCGACCTCTTGAGGTGTGGAAGTCGAGGTTGGTGTATGCCAACCTTGCTTGGGCTCAAACCCAACCACATCGAACTCATATTGTTATCTTTATTGTAGCTTCAGTAGTTATGCAAAGTTGCGTCTTATGATGTTAGGATTATAGTCTTAGGTTGAATTCGTTTTTGGGTTCATGGAAAGTTCATACACTCCAATCATTTTTGCTTACTTACATACCTTAAGCTTCACGCAACCTGCGGCTTCGTCGTTGTGTGTATCAATAAAAATGTGTCCAAGCAATACAACTACCAAGTTTGAGGTGTATTGCGTGGATACAAGGCAATGGCTGAATATATTTTTGGGTTCGAAGATAACTTCAAACCCAAAAAAGAAATCAGCCTAAGACCCATACAAACTTCAACAAAACACACGATGCAAGGCAGTGAAGTTAAAAAAGTGTGAATGAGGTGAGTCCGATGTGGTTGGGGTTGAGCCCAAGCAAGGTTGGCATACACCAACCTCGACTTCCACACCTCAAGAGGTCGCGAATTAGCCACAAACCCATAAAAATAAAACAGCCGATGCCTTATCCTGAGTCGTTGCTCCTCAAACTTTGCGTACATATTCAAGGTTACTAAATGGGCAAGTGACCACGAGTCCGATGCGGTTGGGTTTCATCCCAAGCTAGGTTGCCCTAGACTTCCACACCTCAAAAGAACGCGTCCCTCCTCGGCATCCATCGGAATAACTGCGACACACACTGCGCACACCCAATATCGTGAGCTTAAATATCAACATAAACAAACTGAAAAATAAAAAACCGTCGAGCATTCAAACAATCCCTGCGCATATTTACAACAGTCACAGCACCGGCCGCCCCACAAGGCGAAGGAACGTTGAGAAAATTGTGAGCACTAATTGTTGGTGCGCAGCACTTAGTTGCTTCCTCAGAAAGTCAACGCATGCGATACTTGTGTCACAGTCGAGTGTCGCTTGCGTCAGTGAGTGACTGCTGGACGTCATCACCCTTCAGTTCGATATCGCGAGATGTCATCGGATGACAGACGTTGTAATTAATTCCTATTCTGAATTCCAGCGTCTGTAGTATTACCCAAATGGAAATCGAGAAAATCGTCATTTCCGATTTCGCCGCATTCGGCATTGTGAATTAAAGGGTGCTTGCTCCACGGAAAATAAGGATCCCCGAAAATTAGAATTTTATAGGATGCGGTTAGGGCCGTCGGATGGTATTCATTCAAAGGTGCGGCAACTGTTCGCCCTATGAGGCGAACCTGAAAACGTTTTTCTGAAAAATAATATATGATATAATATTTTCTGAAGGTTTTTCGAAGCTGGAGGAAGATAAAAGCGAAGGTATAAAAGCGCGTTGCTTTTTGCAGCGTGATTTGCGCCTTCCTGTACTATTAAATATGCTTAAACCCTGTCTTACTTATGCCCCGCTTTCCGCAAACTGCTGCTATGATTTTATTTCGCTAATCCGTGTCTGAGCCCAACGAGTTAATCTCCGTGGGGAAGGCGCGTAAAAATAAGCAGAGTGAAGAGGGGAAAGAGCTCGGCTCTGACCCTCGAGGTACTCACGGAATCTGTTCTCAAACGAGACGCGCTCAATTAACAGACTCAAGCGACAGCAAAATTACAGCACGAAAAAACTTCTACTGCTTCTTACGCTCTGTACACTTTGTGGAAACCTGTTGCTGCAGAGAATCATTATGGGCGACACACAAGGAGAAAACGTTGACGACTGCAGCCGCACTACACCCCATAGGAGTGGGACAACTACGGAACATTCTGCTGGATTTGACACTGTGACACCCGAAACTGTCACATGTCACTTCCTATAGTAGGCTGGGTGACCGTCACCACCGTAGACGGGAAACACCCGTTAGGTATTTATGTCATCTCTCTCTTTATCAAGACACACTTTACCGTTCTGATTCCGTAAACCTTAACTCAGGGTTTATCACTCTAATTAGATATATATTACCGCCGAACTATATATCTACCAGGTTTGGCCCCACTTGCGTTTTATTTAGCCACTGCGAGGTTGCCACTATGAGTGGCTAAGCTCGGACGCCTGGGATGGAGTGAAGCGCTCCGCGCGTGAGAGCACCGGCGGTCGCGGGTATGGCCTAAATTTTATGGGTTGATTTACGGCACGCCGCACCGGTTGGAGAGAAATTTTCTTACGGGGTTTAACGTTGGACTGGTTTACGTTTTCCGGTTGGATCCCACACCGTTGCGTATTGGCCGCCTATTCCACACGACTTCCCGGAATTATGATGAAGAAAGAGATATATATGAGTATATATATATATAACTGCAGGGGCGGAAACGGACTACGTTCGGGCTTCCGGTAGTGTGCTAAGGTAGATAATAAAATACCGGATAGTGTTTAATTGTCTATCTGAGGGACAGACAGACAGGCTGGCAAGGTGCAAGTGACACTACACGGCGAGGGGTGACACAGGAAGAGACAGTCACCCCCAATTTATGGGGGGGCGAAAGTCAGTCTCTCCATGACACCACCTCACCCCGAAGGTGTGAGGTGTCACGATGCTAACTTGCCAGGCCAGGCCTAACATCCTACGGCAGGCACGAAGGCAAAACCCTAAGGAAACATACATCATGTGAGACCCATGGGGTGCTTTCCAACCCAACTAGCGGTGGCTCCGCCTGCGTTGGTCTCTAGATGCGTGCTCTAGGGGCTTATGCCCATGCATGTGCTGCGGGGATAACTACTCCCGCAGGCCGACCGCCGACACTAGGCTCCAGCTGTCGAGGGGGGATGGCGGCGGCGTTCTCGATTGCGGAACAAGACGAGCGCCGCCAAGACGAGGTCAACCAACGCCCACGCGGTGTGGGGCAACGGCGGGTGGCACCACCAGAGCGCTTGCGTCAATGAAGAGGAGGCAGGGAGGTGGAAGGTGAAAAATGCGGCGAGGGGGCGCAATTGTGCGAATGGGAGCAAGGTCGAGAGGAATGATAGGGAGGGGGAAGGCAAGTGCGATGGCACCACCAGGCGCCACTAGGTGGCGGCCAAGGGGTGTGCATGGCGAAGGCGACGAAGGTGGAGAGGCGAAGTCGCACGAGTCAAAGCGCGTGTTGCCGATGATGCAGGTGTTGGAGGCATAATTGGTGCTTGGCGTGGAAGCACCACCAAGCACCACCAGACCATAGCCAGCAGTAAAAAGTTGCCGATGTCCTCGGAAAGATGCCAGGGCAGCACGAATAGCGGCCACGCGTGCACGCTGGTGCGCGGTGGACATGGCCGACAGCAGGCTGTAGAATTCTGCGATACCCTTATAGGGTTCCGAAGCAAAGACCCAACTTTTCGTAAAATTAACAATTTCAAGCGATGAAAAAGTCAAATTGGGGTGAATTTTGACGGGGAAGACGCCGGTGACGTCAAAAAAGTCGTGCGGTAAGCCAATTTTCCTGCAGGAACGGTGCTGCTGTCCAGAGAAGCAAAGGCGATGGAGATAATGTCGAACACGTAGCTTGCGCGTACGCAAAAAGTTGTAGGGTGCCGGTGCTACCCCGCGCTCGGATGGTTCAACGAGCAAAATGTCCTCGGCCGCGATCGTCAACGGTGGCCAAAGATGAGGAGAGGCTGGTGCCGAATGTGCGAAGCTGGTGCTTGACGCCAAAAAAATTTTGCGAGAGGCGCTGGTGCAGCCCCAAGGACCAAAGCCGCCTACCAAATGCCACGGACACAATCCAAGTGGTACAGGCCCATAACCTGATGAAGAAAGAGATATATATGAGTATATATATATATATAACTGCAGGGGCGGAAACGGACTACGTTCGGGCTTCCGGTAGTGTGCTAAGGTAGATAATAAAATACCGGATAGTGTTTTATTGTCTATCTGAGGGACAGACAGACAGGCTGGCAAGGTGCAAGTGGCACTACACGGCGAGGGGTGACACAGGAAGAGACAGTCACCCCCAATTTATGGGGGGGCGAAAGTCAGTCTCTCCATGAAATTACTTGATCTCTCACGGCTGCTGTATCGACGACCCGCGCGTTTCTTGGCCGCCCACGACTGCCGCATCTCTCACGTTTTCTTTGCCTCACTCCGCCCCTTTAGTCCTTCTCATCATGGTTGCTTCCACTCGAGCCACCGCTAGCATGGCGAGTCGCCGACGCGCGTTATCCACGATTTTTGATTCAGCGGCTGCGAGACACGCGAACACTCCAGCCACACCGCCGGCAGCACATCCGGCTGCCAATTCAGCAGGGGCTACGTTCCTGGCCTCGGTGCGTACCCTTCAGAGGGAGCACTTCGACATGAAGGTGTCCAAGACCGTTCGTCAGAAGTTGTTCGAGGACAAGAACGGGCGATTTTCCGGGACTGAGTGCCACGCGTCCGCACTCTTCGCTAGGATGGTCTCTGCGCTGCAGACAGCGTTTGTCACGGAGGACATTGGTTTTGCACCCCTTTTCTTGTTGGGCGATGCTACCCTGCCCGTCCGCGTGGAGGCCAACAGCTTGTTGTTCTCCGCGCTCGAGCTAATGGTTGACCCCTCGTCACCCGCGGCGGACTGGATGGACTCCTCGCACTCCAGCTTCCCGTCCGACGGTAAGCGCGTACTGCTCGAGTTTGCCCGCCGCATGATCCCGGCGGGCCCTACCAAATAGGGACGGGTCCATGTGATTCACAAATCACATGGACCCCACACGGACCTCACGTGGACCCACGTGGACTTGGAATGGACCTCGCATGCCCCAAATGGTCAGAAATTTCTCCCTATGGGTCCATATGGGGTCCATTCAAGGTCCTTAAGGGGTCCATGCGGTTTTCAGTCACATGGACCTCACATGGACCATCCCTACGGGTCCATGTGGGGTCCATGTGATACCCCTCAGTGTGTATGTAGCATGTGGACCCCATATGGACCGGTAAGGGCCACATGGGTCCGATGGTCAGACATTCCTGCGGGTCCATGTGACGCATGGACCCCTTATGGACCCCTCGTGGACCCGTAGGTATAATCGCATGGACTACACCGGGACCACTCGGTTATCATCACATGGACCCCACATGGACCGATAGGTACCACATGGGTCCAATGGTCAGACATTCCTACGGGTCCATGCGACGCATGGACCTCGTATGGACCCGTAGGGAGGATTCACATGGACCCAGCATGGACCCCGCCCGTTTGGGCGCTGGCACGATTGGTCCATATGATTACTAAGCAGGTCCATGTGGTGTTTAAGCAGGTCCAAGCGGTAATTTAGCAGGTCCGTGCGAGTATTAAGCGGGTCCAAATGACTATTATATAGGTCCATAGGGTTATTTAACGGGTCCATGTGGATATTCGGCGGGTCCACGCGATTATTAAGCGGTTCCGTATGATGGTCTTGCGGGTCCATGCTGTTATTAAGCGGGTCTATTTGATTATTAAGCGGGTCCGTGTGCTTACCTATCGGGTCCATGCGGTTATTAAGCGGTTCCATACGATTATAATGTAGGTCCACATGGTTATTCGGCGGGTCCATGTGATTATTATATGGGTCCATATGATTATTCAGCGGGTCCATGTGGATATTCGGCGAGTCGATGCGTTCAGTATGTGGGTTATGTGGGTTATGTGTGTGGAGTATGTGATTATTCGGCGGGTCCATAAGGTTATTATGTGGGGTCCATGTGGTTATTACGCGGGTCCGTGCGATTATTTGGTGGGTCCATATGGTTATCCAGCGGGTCCATGCGGTTTATAAGGGGGGTCCATACGATTATTATGTAGGTCCATATGGTATTTTGGCGGGTCCATGTGATTATTATGTGGGTCCATTCGAATATTCGGCGGGTCCATGCGGTTATTAAGTGGGGTCCATGTGATCATTAAGCGGGTCCGTGTGCATATCTCGCGGGTCCATGCGATTATTCCGCAGGTCCATGCGGTTATTAAGCGGGTCCATACGATTATAATGTAGGTCCATATGGCTATTCGGCGGGTCCATGTGATTATTATGTGGGTCCATACGATTATTCGGCGGGTCCATGCGGGTCTTAAGTTGGGTCCATGTGATTATTACGCGGGTCCGTGCGATTATTTTGTGGGTCCAGGAGCAGGTATACATGCAGGACTAATGTGGGACCAATGTGGAAACAATATATACACGTATACATATATATTTATACATACTGTACAAAGTAAGCAGGAGCAATTTTTGCTACTGTAAAATGTCAAGCAGTAGCTTCACTACCGCCGGCTTCACTACCACCACCGCTACCACTAGCTTCCCCTTCCTGTGCCCCCTCCTCGTCTTGCGCATCTTCGTCGGCCTCCTCCTCCCCTCCTTTCCCATCCGAGCCCCCATCAACATTCTCATCACCATCCCCGCCATCCCCGGACACGTCCCCCTCCATGTCCTCCACCACCTCCTCGGCCTCCTCGGCCTCCTCGGCCTCCTCCGTTACAGCTGCCTTGCCCTTTTTCCTCTTCTTTTTCTCGGCTTCGTCGCCCCCATCCGCTTTCCTCTTGGCCTTGACGAGCATCTCCTTTGCCACCTTTTTGCGGGACTCCTTGGCGGCGTGGCTGGCTGTACTTCGTTCGGAAGCTTCCTTGGCGCTCTGCACCTTCATACCAGCAAATGCCTTATAGGCATTTTTGCTGAGCTTGACGTTACTGACTGGCATCCTGCATAGGTTACGTAGACACACCACACCTCAACACAGACAGTACACAGAGTATACTGGGGCGGGGTTGGGGCGACACGTGGGACCATACAGGACATACGGGGGCGGGGTGCGGGCAGAACACCGGACCGTGCGGGACCCAGGTTTACAGAGGTGGGGGCAAAACGCGCGAACTGAAGGGTTACTTACCACACCAGGATGCCTGCCTCCATTATCGACTTGCCGTCGTGCTGGAGTTCTGTTTTGATTTTTTTTTTCTGAGTTGGAGGGGAGAGCGAGCAACTTCGTGATGGATTGCTCGTGCATCGCAAGGATGCGGTCGTGATGGTCCCCGGGCTCGCCCTTCTCGTCGTGGGGGGAAGGTTTTACTCCGAACTTGAGCAAAACCTCCACGACGTCCTTGGGGATATTGCCCCCCTTGGCAATATTCACACTGCTCCCCCCGGGGACCCCCTCCACCACCCCGTAACACAACTCGAACCGATCGTTGTCGTAGTCGAGGAGTGAGGAGGCGAACTCCTCGGGGAAGGGGGTAACGGATTTGGAGCGGATGCGGTGCACGGCGACGAATGACCCGAGCACCAGTGTGGAGTCATCCGCCTGCGACCCAGCCCCAAACCAATAGCAGTCAGCGACATCGTACCCACACTCACACACTGCAGTTCAGCTGGAGCGGCCCTACCACACTGTGGGTCGGTCCAGCGTGGGTTCGGTACGAGGGCTAAACGTGGCCCCTGTACCGTCCCTCTTAAAACAAAGGGGTCCAGGGTAAAAAAACATAACAGGCATGTTTGCTTACCAGTGGCCACACGAACGAACTCTTTTTCTCCTTGCCCTGCTTCTCGGGCGCGACTGGGGCAGGGATCTTCTCCCCTTGATCCCTGTCCAGCCCGACGGCGGGCTTCCCCAAGTTGGCGGGCTGCACGTCGGCGGGCTTGGCGTACCGACTGCACCCCCTCCAGTGCCCAAAAGGCTTCGAAGAGGGGGCCCTCCGTGGGCTGCCCGGCGTCGAAGTAATTCAGCACCGTCTCGGTGGTCTTCTTGCCGGGCAGCTCGCCGGTGCCGTCCGATGCCACCCGGACGCCGCGGGCCGGGCCGTCAAAACGCTGGAAAACCCCCGTGGGGCATTCTTTTGTGGTCTTTAGCTTCCACCTCCCCAAGGTGGTGGACTGACATTTCATATATGTCAGTCGGTTTTTTATGTATTCCCGCACGCATTCGTACGAGAAGCCTGGCGTCGCCGTTTTGATCGCCTCAATGGCTTCGTCCAGGCTCTCTTCGTCCAGCGTGGAGATGGTGCATCCAGGGGCCCATACTCCACTTTTTAAATTATTTCCGCAAACTAAATTTGTCGACCGCTGCAATGACTTCACGAGATGCTGGGGGGCTTCCTTTGTCGTGTGGAAGACCCCCCCCGCATCGCCAGGCGTGCTGCCTGTAGCACCCGCTTCCACCTTGACGGCCGGGTGCTGCGCAGGCACAGCAGCAGCACCAGCAAGCCCTGCTGCCAGCTGCTGCCGGAGACCCTGCATTTCTTGCTGCTGGGCTGCAAACTGGCGCATGAGCTCCCCCAGCTGGGTGTTTCCAGACTGAGGGAGGGTCGTCTGCCGGGAAGACAGTTTCTTCTCGTCTTTGCTGCGTGTCTTGCGTGAAGGTCCCATCGATGTCTGTGCTGCGTGGACGGACGGAGGTTGTGCGTGAGGCTGTGAGGACTGAGGTTGTGAGGCGGTAGTGCGAGGAACGAAGGTCTTCAAAGAATTCAAAGTTCTTTGACTTTCTGCGCCGCCAGGCGAGGCAGTGTACCAAGGTGGAGAGCATTGGTTCCATCGAGGTCCAACGTCGGTCCACGCGATCGAGCATGGCAGAGCTACCCGAAAAGGCCAACAAGATATTATTCCGTTTGCTAATATGATAAAAGTGTGCCATATGCATACTGCTTTTACATGTATTTCGACAATTTGTAGATGAGTCATGCCAAAAGTTTCAGAAAGTTGCTAACTTAATAACTTGACTTGAAGGATATTACTTCGACTTGCCATACCTCACAACAAAGGTATTATGCAGCATGAGGTATCACTGTGTCAATATGATACACTATTACATAGTACGGCCGTTCTGTGTACTCCCTCGAAGGGGGGAAAGGCCCTTTCCTCGACAGGGGTCTTATGTGCATTAATTATGTCGAGCATATCACACAGGTAAGACATCCATGCGTAACCCTGAATGTCGCACTAGGACAACTTTTTAGTGGGTCAGATCTAGTTTAACAATAAGATGACAATGAAATAAATACTGACACATACCGATCGCTTTGTAGTCATTTCCCTCACCTTGTGACTTTATATAAAGAAGTAAAGTTATGTCTGTTACGTCTCATTCACTTTGAGACGATGCCATGAGCAGAACAAGACACACCTATCTGATAGTACATATCTAATGGCACATACCGACAGAATGATATCTGCGTAGAGCACAACAAATAATTGCTTCCCTTGCAGCGGATCCAAGAAAGAACGATCAGAGATTTAGCCGATAACAGCTTGAACAGATGGTTTGCCCCTTCTTGTTTAATCTTGCCTTCGATGTTCAGGATGCAAAAGTCAGGAGTTGGAGCGCTAACTTACACCTTTCTCAAGTATGCAAGCCTTTCACAAAAAAATGCAAGAAATCTAGTATACCTTGTGAACCTTCCAACTTATGATACAAAACACCGGAGAGGTGAAATTCAAGAGTGGAGCTCAAAAGTTGCAACTACTTCCTACAAGCATATCGCCGAACTCCGAGTTGAAGTACATGGCTTACCCGCAGGCAAACTGAGCCAGACCACACATACCGAACCACCAAGACATGTTTGCTGCAAAATCAATTTCCTCAATGAAAGACTTGGAGTCGTTCACGTTGGGGAAGGGCACGTCGGGAATAGGCTTGCCCAAGAACTTACAAAGCGGCTCCCAACCTTGTGCCACCTGAAATCCAGTGAGACCTGATGTCAGCTTAGCCGAGGAGGACCGCGAGTCGGTTAGACTAAAACTGCGTGCCACTAAGAGATGAACTGCATACGTTAAGTTAGGACGCAGGCATCCGAGCAGGGGTGGCACGCGGCAGGTATCCGTCCTCCTGAGAGTAGACAAACGGGCCGGACGAGCATGCACCTCAAAAACAAGAAGTTTCTCTGCAGGGAGAGTGGCCTTGACTTCCGCGTTCCACTTCTCATACCTGTGCACCCACAGGTTGTGTAAGAAGCACTATTAGTTTGAAACAAGTCTATGACCCCCCAAAAAAACCTGTGAACTGTAGGAAACGACTGAAGCATACAAGGAAACTTTATGCAATAGAGGCAGTGGGCTCGTCAAGGGTGATGAAGGACCCGCTAAAGGAACCGTTTTTGTGCTCGGGTCACTTCACAAACAACGACTGAACTCTGCTCAGCTGAGAAACATACGCAAAAACCGTTGCCAAGAGATGTTTCTGTACGAGGGAAGAGAGCAACCTTAACAGTATATTATGTGAATACCATCACCTCACGCTCCAACCAACAGGAAAATGCCAAATATAAAATATGCCCTAAGGAAAGTCTGAACGTGGCTGATACGTTTCTTGGTGGGTGAACGGAGCTGATAACGTAAGGGAATCTGATCGTATAACACGGTATGGTGTTCACTGCTTTTCTCAAAATAAGTTGAAAGGTCATGATAACTTCACCTTTGAATGGCAAACGCCTTATCTTCAAACTTGCTCTCGTAGTGACCGTTCCAAATCAACTTCATCAACATGCTCTTGAAAAGCAGCATGTTCCCGAACTTCGTGATCCACAGGTGAAACAGCTTCTGCGCATACAAATCAAAAAGCACGGAAAACCTGTTTGAGCAATACTTACATGTCTCTCTCGTTTATTCTCCTTTCAGAGGAGACACCATAATACAATAACAAACAGAACTTTCAAAGTGCACGACAGGCTGTTGAATCGATTGCTGCATGTTTACACTCGTTGCTGTACGGTGATCGGCACACACCTGCTTCGAGTAGTACAGTGTGTCTAAGGTACTTTTATACCACTTGTTAGAATCGCGCACAGTCAGAACAACCTGCAGGTTGCCACAAGCGTCCAAGTCAGCTCGCACTAGTCGACAGAGAGATCCAATTACAAGAAGCAGCTAAAAGTGCGGTCTGCGCAAGTTGAATTCAAGACGCATGCATGCGAGTGCTTAAAACACCTTCGCGTTCGGATATTTTTCCAAGAGTTCTTTGTAGAAGAAGCTAGAAGGGAAGTCAATAGCGGAAGTATAATCCTCGTAAAAGTTGCCGAAGTCGATCGGACCACCTGCTTGCTGCTGCTCCCAAAACTTCTCGAATACAGGGCACTGATCAAAATGCCCTGCCTTGATGGTGTCCATATGGTGGCATTCTCCACCGTAAAGGATTTCAAGGGCAGCTTTCAAAGAAGTAGTCCCGGTACGGCCGCAGCCAGCACCAATCACCTGCACAAAAGCAGGCAAGTGATGCTGGTAAGGAAGTGATGTTCTTCGGATACTCACCGCAGGGCGGGTTCACTCTGAAAGTACTTTGCACAGTAGTTCGGTTCAGTGTGGTCAACACGACACAGGGAAACCATCGATAGTCTGTTGGTGGTTCGATGGAACGACCGGGGAAAATTCAAGGCAAAAGTGCATACTCACATTGAGAGGCATGTTTGCTTACAACTTCAACACAAAACTAAAATGTGGATTTCGGAAGAATGCCTGAAGGCTTTCCGCACTTCCGACTTCGCCACTTGACAACCTCTTGACTTCAACCGAACGCAATCGGCAATGCAAGCGAAGCGATCGCGATCGTTAGAGCTCTATTTTCACGTTATGTCATCGGTCATGTCGATGTGATGATGAATGATGTCATGTCATGTCATATCATATCATGTCATGTCATGTCACTATGCATGGAAGATGACGACAGCAAGATATTATATATTATATATTATATGACAGAACCAGAAAACATTGAACATGGTCTTCGCAGAGTCAGCATAATCTAACGATTATAATCGTGCATAGACACAATGTCGATCATTAGATTGTGCTGACTCTGCAGAGACTGGTCTGGTTCTGCCATTTCTGATTTCAATGTTCTCAGTGCTGCCATGATATCATATGATGTTTACGGCATCGGCAGCGGCAAGAGAATACACATACAGTAGAGATGGAGAAACAGTTTACTATTAGAGGATTATCATTTATATTGATTATACAGATAAATCGGATATGAATATGAATGGATATAATATGTATAAATAAATAAAATGCATTTAGCGCCTAAATATGCGTTCCAAAATCGCATATTAAGATTTGTGATTGGTTCACTTTTCGTAAGCTTTCCACCAATGAGAATCGCGTAACGGACGTGATGAATGATTTTTTATCGATTGATTTTCAGGGTCCTTCACTGTTCACAGGTGTCACTTTATAGGTGGCCGCGTATTTTTGGCAGGTACGGGTGACACTAGGTACTACCCGTACCTGCGAAATCGAAAACTACCTGTACCTGGTACCTGCGTCGATTTCAAAAATCGAAAAGTACCTGTACTTGGTACCTGCGGTCCAGATTTTGCCAGGTATTACCTGTGACGATCGGGTACTTTTCGGGTACTGTATGACACAGTGTTAACGATGACAATTTGCGTCGATGATCGGCACATTCGATGTACGATGTTCATGCCACGTTGTCGAGTGAATGGTTAATGCAACATCGTGGTATCCGTACGAAGCTGCGAACTAGGAAATTTGACACATTTGTATGACGAAATATTTTCACGATATTGAAATTTATGAAAATCTACATCGATGACACGTATCGTTAACACTGTGGCATAAGTACCTGAAAAGTACCTGTGGGCTGTGGTGACACAGTACCCGCATACTACCTGGTGGACACCTGTACCTGTACCTGCCAGCAAGTACGTGTACCTGTATGGCTACTGCCCGAAGGTCCGGTCCTCCCACAAGGACCGAAGTGAATTTGGGCCATAGGCCGCGGTTTTTCGATATAGTCGGTAAATGAGTGCTTTGGGGTCATATTTAGGTGTCCGATAATTATCTAAAAACTTATGTTGGGTGGTATACTCGGTGTAGCTATGTGATTTACGTCATTGAAAAGTGGGGGTGAAACCGCTCGAAATTAAATAAAAAGGCCGGTCCTCCCGCAAGGACCGGATTATTCCAAGCTACCTACGCTCACTAAGTGGCCTTCCTGGCGCCCACTGCACATGAAATATACTGTAACATGACCTATTCGTGCCCTCTACAATGTACAACATCTTCGGAATCCATAATACTGCGGGATATATCCCTCGCGATGTCATGCACCCACAAAAAAACTGACTTGGGTGAAATTTGCCATCAAGATTTTGTATATAGATGGAACCTCATTGCCGCGCACAAGGCAGACATTAATATGTATCGATGATGATAAGCATTCTAAAAATCATTTGATAGGTATATATGATGACTGCAACGTGACAGGGCGTAAAACGGTTAAATGCATATGTTGTCAGGCATCTAAACTTTACACTTGGCTAGAAATACAATGATAAAATCGACCTTATAATCAGGGTTTCGGACCCAAACCCAAAAGTTACATATCTGCCAATGTAATATGAAGTTGCCAACGTGCAAAATGTGGTAAGCATGATTGGGTATAGTGTTAGGATAACATTTTACTAGCTGACGGGATGATTCAGCTCGAAATTCAATTGGATAAAAATATTTGAGTGACATGCCAGGTTTTTGAATGCCCTCCAAAGGTTGAAACTCAAAAATGATAGGGTGCATGCTACAAATGCATTGGATATCGTGAGTATATGAACATATACTGTATATGGCATATGTTCCCACTTAGTTTAGGTCCTATAGATGCTAAAACTCGGAGGATAGTCAATAGGTACCACAAAAAGATGGTTAAAAAAATCCCCGCAAAGCCGGTCCTTGTGGGAGGACCGAACGCGATTTGGGTCCTCCCACAAGGACCGCCGGCAAAGTAGCCATACCTACTCTGGCTGAGACCACGAGCCTCCGGGCGCGATTTTTTTTCACTTTTTTAAGGATTTTTTTATTTTTCTGTACTAGACCGGAGGCTCTGGTACTTTTCGCGTGAGGCCAAAAAAAAGGTTCTCCGAATGCTTTAAAAACTTTACAGTGCCGAGAATATGTTTAGACAAGCAGAAGTTCTGCTTGGAGCGGGGTCAAAAAGTCATTAGGCTCTTCACAAACACTGGTAATAGGATTTTTACAGTAAACACTGGCAGACAGCAAAACTGTAAATCTTACAAAGTGCATAACTTTTGAATGGAACCTCTATTTTCGATCATCTAACCATCATTCCAAACTGGATTTTCACCCCCATGCTGAGATTCAGTAGTTCAGTATCACGTATGACGTATGACAGTGACAGTGACAGTACAGTGACTTCCTACCTGTACTCAGTAGTTCGACTTCGGTAGCTTAGACTGTGACACACGATATGATTGCCTAGTGACGGCCTCAGAGCTTAGATAGCCTGAGAGTCGTGTATTCATTTCTATCTTTTGATATACCCGATTGCCTCGCTCAAACCCTACGGCGTTCAGCGTTTTCACTGTGTCACTAGGACATTCTAGTAGGCTATAGGCCCACCACTTGCCTAAAGTGGTTTTGATTCAAAGCCACTAAATGGCTGGCTAAAGCTGTAGAGGGGCGAGCGTGGCTGAGTAGGTAGAATGTTGCGGGGTGCCGCGTTTTCGCGGCACAACTGACTGCGTGGATGGAGAGGTGAGCGCGACGAGTGGCGGAGGAGAGTACGGAGAAGATGGGTCAGAGAGCGCTGGGGCCCCCGATGGTATGCAGCATTGCGCAGAGTTTGGTACTGAGTGCTGAGAGTCGTGTATTCATTTTCTATCTTTTGACATACCCGATTGCCTCGCTCAAACCCTACGGCGTTCAGCGTTTTCACTGTGTCACTAGGACATTCTAGTACCCCATCTCCGTTATGCACATGGTTACCTTAAATTTCATCTCTAGGCATATGAAATATCTCGCCTCCCTAGTCGAGTCAAACACTCCCACTTTCGGAATCAACTATGCTACGCTAGTATGTTGCCACGTATATCCATTTCACCCAACATGTCGATATATACAATTATATAGATATTGATGATGTTCACTTCAACGAGTTACATACTTTTTCTAGCCTTCTTACTTCGGCTACGCGCCGTGATCGGTACTACCGGCTCTGTCTTTCTCCTTTTCTTTGAAGTCGTACGTTCCCTTGCCCTGCAAATGTCGCACTTGCTACTGCAATTCGCCTTTCCGACGTTCGCATCTCCAAAATGCATCGCTATCTTCTTGTGGCGGCATATCTTTTTCTCATCACAATATTCCTTCATGATTTTCAAGCGTTCATGACCCACATCTTGCGTTTGTGCGTTAGTAAGGGACGAAGCAAGCTTACTAAAATCTTGTGCCGAGTATAGCAACAAACATGTGCTATCATTTCCATCTCTACCCGCTCGTCCGATCTCTTGAACGTACCCATCAAGTGAATGCGCCATAGAGTGATGCACAATCCACCGCACATCTGCTTTATCAATTCCCATCCCGAAAGCCGTTGTCGCCACCACTACCTTGGTCGCCCCTTGCATCCACCTCGTGTACACTTCGGACCGCTCGAAATCTTGCAGATCTCCATGAAAATGTCCAGCTAGAATTTGTTGTGTCGTGAGCCAAGTTGATAATTTCTCACATTGCTCCTTTGTGCTACAGTACACTATACCCGATGTTCCCGTCCCATCTCTTTCACTTTGTTCGATGATGAAACTACGAACTTGTGCCCAAGATTCCGATACCACCGCCCAGTGTCAACAACGGGTCCAATCCGTCTCCGCCCGGGGCTAGGATGTCCGGGATCGAAACGAGACGGATCCTGGTAGGTTGAGGTTCCACTCGAGACGGATTCGTTCGGAGGCTGCGGCAAACAGGTTCCGAACGAGACGGATCCTAAGTTGCATATGACCCTGTCGAGACGGGTTCGGTCCGATGCTGGAGTCCACAAAACTCGGTCGAGACGGATCCGAATGATAAAAACCCCCGGTCGAGACGGGTTTCAGAAGCACCTAAACCCGATTTTAATTGAGATGTATTACTCGAACTATATCGAAGTCGGAAATACATCACTTCGATAGTATCGGGACAACACATATATTGATGGTATGGTAGCTGCTTGATATTTTATGTTAGCAATACAATCATCCGCATCATATGTGGATGATCACAAGGGGAAGCAAGGCAATGTTCTTGGGGCTCCAGAGGTCACTCTGCAAACCAGCAAAGGGCTCCCCCACCTCCTTCTTGGTGTCCTCGATCTTCGCGTTGAGGAGAGCTCGCATGAGTTTCTCGATCACGACAACGAACTGCTCAGCAGTATCACGACAGCAGGGCACGTAACGCCTATCGAGACTGCTACAAAACTACCGAAAGTTAGTGCTTCGACTCTTCTGAAAAGTGTCCAAGTCGAGCACGACACGCAACACATACTACACGTGCTTCGGCATCGCCTCTGCGAACGCGTACAACTGGGTCAAGGTGCCATCAGCTTCCAGTTTCACTTTGCTGTGCTTCGAGGCGATACGGGCACTATCGTACTCAGCAGGATGATAACGGCGCAGTCGCGCAGATGCTTGAAAAGCCCCCCGGTCGAGCCATCGAACACCTTGAAAACATGTTCCTTCCCGCACAGGTTGCATTTCCAAAGCCCGCACTTCTTCAGCGTACCCTTGTTTCGGCCCATGAGCACGCGGTGCTCGTCCTGTCCCATAAAAGTAAAGTATGCATAAACTGGCGACTTCTCCTCGCTGTCGTCGGCGCATGGCACACAGGTTGCAGGGCTATTCGAAGGAAGTGCTGCATCCAAAATAAATCGAAGTTCGTCACCGCGGCGTTCTTTGTAGGTGTCGTGCCTGAACCGGTTCCACTGGTCCAGACGAATCCAATATCCTTCGTGGTTGGGTGTTTCCAACACATCTGCTTCGACCTGTGGAAAATACGTACTGTACTTGCGTTAGAAGAATAACGAACAACCGAATGCTGTCTGTGTGCGTAGTACACACCGCGCGCACACGATAAATGAAAAGTGTAATTCACGAGAGGCGGGCACGCACGTTGCTACGTCCATGAGCAAAAGCGTTCGGACGAACCTGAAAGCGGATGGCCTCGGTTTTGGCCGAAGTGCGTCCAGCACCAAATTGACGAGTGGGCGCATACTCCACTGCGACTGCGTCGTACTTCATGGCCTTCTCGGCGGCGGTCATATCCGAGTTGAACCATGTCCCAGGGATGGAGACAACAACTGAAAGCTGCACTTGCTCTTTGCCCGGGTATTTTTTACGACCTCGCAGGGTAACGAGGATTGCTTCGCAGTGCTCGTAGTTTTGTCCCCGGAAGGCATAGTGACACGTCCACAATCGAATGAAATGCTGGTCTGGATGCCAAGATGTCACGCAATCGAGAACGGGTTTCTTACAAAATAATGAACAACGAAATGCCGCTCGGGGCACTTTATATGCGAGGGCCACAGATGAAATTTGAATTTCCATCAAGATATTTCACATTATCCCGACGGATCACGGAGACGGATCCTCAGTTTTCATGGCTCCGCCCGTGACGGGTCGCTCTCGAGACAGGTCATTCGTGGATCGTTCGGAGACGGAGGCTGGCGATTTAATATCCCGACCGAGACGGGATAGCACGGATCCTTGGATGCAGTGGATCGACCGGAGACGGTGTCTGGGTTTTCTGGGACTCGATCGAGACGGAACCAGCTAAGTTATGGGGACATCCGTCTCGACCGGATACGGAGCCTGAGCAAAATCTGGACCCGACCATCGGAGACGGGTTGGACCCGGCTCCGTTGTCGACACTGCCACCGCCTCGCCCTCGTTTACGATTACCATCCCTTCTTTCTTTTCAACGATTGAAATATTCAAGTTCGTTCTCCTACTAGAGCCCATGAACTTGTCAGCCTGGTCTAATTTCAACGTTTTAATGATATCTTTTGTCGTATTTTTTGAGGCCGTGCCGGTGAACGCACTGAAGGGAACAGCTCTATATGTATCTCGAAGCTCTCCCAGGCGGCCATACTCCGGGCGAAAATCATGCCCCCATTGACTGATACAATGAGCCTCATCAATAACAAATCTAGCCAAGTGGCCTGACCCATGTAGACCACTTAATACCGCCCGCAGCTCGGTGTCTGTCATCAATGACTCCGGTGTGACATACAAAATTCTAATTGTTTGCTCCTTCAAAGCATGTAAAATCGCCCTCTTCTCATTACTCGAGCAACCGCCCGTGAACATAACGGTCGGCACTTCCTTTTCTATTAAACTACGCACTTGATCCTCCATCAGGGCCAGTAACGGCTGGACAACTATTGTCACCCCTCGTGATAATATCGCAGGCAACTGGTAGCACAAACTTTTCCCGGATCCGGTCGCTAGCACCGCTAAAAGGTCATGTTGTGCTAAGGCAGATGTACATATATCCTCTTGTGGCGGTCGGAACTCTGAATGCCGGAACATGTCTGTATTCACGAATCCCATCTCCTTAGGCCATTGAAATCTATAATCTGCCTCTAATTTGCCACGAAGCCATGCACCCATCCTACAACAGAACACAAAACATAATACAAAATAATTAGTCTCTAGGGCAAGAAAATCTATGACTAAACTTATAACACGCATGACTGAAACTGTCCCTAGCCCACCCTCTCCACCTAAAATGACCCCCCCGGGGCCTCAAAAGGCCCCCTTCACCCATCCTTATACCCACATGCTCCCCACACCCTGCACTACAGGACTGTGCTGACCCCTCCTTCAATTTCTCATCAGCCCTCTCACTATACCCACCTTGTAAACCCTAGGGGCCTTTCTATTTTGCACAAAGGGTTTATCTTATCGTTTACTTGTTACTTGGAGATATGTAAAGTTACAATACGAGGCTTACCTTCAAATAGACTCTTCCATAGCTCGTTGTGACTTGGTGTGCAAGTTGATACGCCTAATCTTGTCTTCTTCATCATAGGACCCCCCAACCAAAGAACCCAATCAGCCATGGCCAATAACACAAAGTTAATGAGGTTTAATGAAGCAAGGGGGGTATGCATCTTATAGGGGGAGGTGTTACCTTTCGAAAGAGCCTTCAAGCCCTTAGTTTGAGGCGGTGTGCAAGATGCTATGGCTAATCTTGTCCACCTAGGTGTAGCCCCCCCCTGCCCAACAACCCAATCAGCCATGGCCAATAACGCAAAGATAATGAGGTTTAATGAAGCAAGGGGGGTATGTATCTTATAGGGGGAGGTGTTACCTTTCGATAGAGCTATTAAGCGTGAGGTTTCATGAGGTGTGGAAGATGCTATGGCCAATCTTGTCCACCTAGGTGTAGCCCCCCCTTGCCCAACAACCCAATCAGCCATGGCCAATAACGCAAAGATAATGAGGTTTAATGAAGCAAGGGGGGTATGTATCTTATAGGGGGAGGTGTTACCTTTCGATAGAGCTATTAAGCGTGAGGTTTCATGAGGTGTGGAAGATGCTATGGCCAATCTTGTCCACCTAGGTGTAGCCCCCCCTTGCCCAACAACCCAATCAGCCATGGCCAATAACGCAAAGATAATGAGGTTTAATGAAGCAAGGGGGGTATGTATCTTATAGGGGGAGGTGTTACCTTTCGATAGAGCTATTAAGCGTGAGGTTTCATGAGGTGTGGAAGATGCTATGGCCAATCTTGTCCACCTAGGTGTAGCCCCCCCCTGCCCAACAACCCAATCAGCCATGGCCAATAACGCAAAGATAATGAGGTTTAATGAAGCAAGGGGGGTATGCATATTATAGGGGAAGGTGTTACCTTTCGAAAGAGCTATTAAGCGCGTGGTTTCATGAGGTGTGGACGTTTTTAGGCGTGGTTTGGTGCGCCAATCCTATGGAGAGAGAATTAACCTATCAGCCATGTATAGTTCCATACCCACGCGCATATGTGAAGGATGCGACAAGGAAAAGTGGAAAATATTTCACCTTAGGACTAGTATTCCGCGGTCGCGCGCATCCACCCGTGCAGATTTGCGCTTGTACGCCACCAATCACTCACGCATTTCGTGTGCGCAAAACGCGCTTTTGGAGCGACCATTCTCAAGGATGCTTACGGTCTAAAGACACAAGATAAATTCTAAGCGTATCTATGGGGTATTAACTCTTGGAAAATTTTCGCTAGAGGTCCCACAAAAAATTCTAGACATCTCAATAACGTGTCGAAAATCCGTTCTGTTGCGGTCCGTGCGGCAGTTCGGAAGAAAAAAGGTAGCGAAATTCAGCCCAAAACACGAAAAGAACCAGAGTTTACGAGCTGCTTTCCATTCTTGTCGTGTCGAAAATCGCGATCGGCCGCGCAGCGGCCGCAGCTCGTAAACTCTGGTCTCAGCCAGAGTAGTGTACCTGGTACCTGCGTCGATTTCAAAATCGAGAAGTACCTGGTACCTGTGACCCATGGGCCCAACCTAAAAGTACCTGAGGTACAAGGTACCACCTGTGAAGGGCCCTGTTGATAGTGCTCTCGAGTTGACAACTCGATGGTGGTAACGCATGCGATGCGTGAGAGCGCTAGAGTATATGAGGAGCATTGAGCTCATGCATACACTTCTGGTCAAGAGACCGGTTGCACTCATACACCCACCAAATACGTGCACGTCGCTATTACGGTTCTATAATAGCCGTGCCGTGACAGTGGTATTCTAAAATACGTCCAAAGCCGAGAACAGACTCGAGTGTATGCAGCATAAACGTGGTCTGGTATAGTGTATACCAACGCAACGAAATTCGCATATATCGCCGCATAACAGCAATCGCATCAGCGACAATAATTGCTAACATATCATTGCAGCAGCGGATCATAAAGCGCGCAGCAAAATAGCGAACGTCAGGCGCTCGATTGTATATACGCAGTATATCAGCAAACGACCCACGAACGCATGCCGATACGCAATTCCACAGATTTCTCGGAATTTTACCTATATTTTTCTACCCATATTTTACATTTTCACCTAAATTTCGCGCAGATTTTTCGAGAATTTCTCACGAAATATCAGATTTTGCATACATACACGCAAAGGATAACAGTAGACAATCGGCAATAAG
>LGRX02000432.1:0-75627 GCA_001247695.2 Cymbomonas tetramitiformis
TCCGGCGGTCCAACGCGCAATATGTGCGGCTGCTGCCCCAGCAGCTCAGCGCGCAATATGTGCGACCGCTGCCCCGGCGGCCCAACGTGCATTATAATTATGTGACCGCTGCGCCGGCGGTCCAACGCGCATTTTGTGCGGCTGCTGCCCCGGCAGCTCAGCGCGCATTATGTGCGGCTGCTGCCTCGGCCGCCCAACGCGTACCACGTGCGGCTGCTGCCCCGGCAGCCCAGCACGCAAACCGTGCGGCTGCTGCCCCGGCAGCCCAGCACGCAAACCGTGCGGCCGCTGCCCCGGCAGCCCAGCGCGCACTACGTGCGGCCGCTGCCCCGGCTGCCCAACGCGCACTATGTGCGACCGCTGCCCCGGCTGCCCAACGCGCACTACGTGCGGCCGCAGCCCCGGCAGTGGCTGCCCCGGCAGCCCAACTACGCGCACTATGTGCGGCAGCACTAGCGTAGGCGGGTAGTTGCGGCGAGCGGGCGGGGCGCACACCATGTGCGGCAGCACTAGTGCAAGCGGGCAGCTGCTGCGAGCGGGCAGGGCGCACACTAAGTGGTAAGTGCGGCAGCACTGTTGCAGGCGGGCAGTTGCTGCGAGCGAGCGGGGTGCGCACCATGTCTGGCTGTACTAGCGCAGGCGGGCAATTGCTGCGAGCGGGCGGGGCGCGCGCTATGTGCGGCAGCACCAACGCAGGCGGGCGATTGCTGCGAGCTGGCTGGAGGTGCACTATGTGCGGCAGCACTAGCGCAGGCGGGTAGTCGCGGCGAGCGGGCGGGGCGCGCACCATGTGCGGCAGCACCAGCGCAGGCGGGCGGCAGTTGCTGCGAGCGGGCATAGCCGAGGCGCAGCCTCTGCAGCCCGGCGAGGTGCCTCATAGCTGCATGGCCGATGGCTGCACAGCCGAGGCGCAGCCCCCGCAGCCCAGCGAGGTGCCCCATGGCTGCATGGCTGAGGCACAGCTTCCACAGCTCGACGAGGTGCCTCATGGCTGCATGGCTGAATGATGGCTGCACAGCCGAGGCGCAGCCCCCGCAGCCCAGCAAGGCACCCCATGGCTACATGGCTAATGGCGGCATGGCCGAGGCGCAGCTCCCGCCGCCCGGCGAGGTGCCTCATGGCTGCATGGCCGATGGCTGCATGGCCAAGGCGCAGCCTGCGCAGCCCGGCGAGGTGCCTCATAGCTGCATGGCTGATGGCGGCAAAGCCAAGGCGCAGCTTCCGCAGCCCAGCGAGGTGCCCCATGGCTGCATGACTGAAGCGCAGCCATCGCAGCCCGGCGAGGCGCCCCATGGCTGCATGGCTGATGGATGCATGGCTGAGGCGCAGCTTCCGCAGCCCAGCAAGGTGCCCCATGGCTGCATGGCCGAAGCGCAGCCTCCGCAGCCCGGCGAGGTACCACATGGCTGCATGGTTGATGCGCAGCTCCCGCAGCCCGGTGAGGTGCCCCATGGCTTCATGGCTGATGGTTGCACAGCCGAGGCGCAGCCCCCGCAACCCAGCGAGGCGCCCCATGGCTGCATGGCTGAGGCACAGCTTCCACAGCCCGGCGAGGTGCCTCAAGCTGCATGGCTGATGTTGCACGCGACCGAGGCGCAGCCCCCGCAGCCCAGCGAGGCACACCATAGCTACATGGCTGATGGCGGCATGGCCGAGGCGCAGCTTCCGCAGCCCGGCGAGGCGCCTCATGGCTGCATGGCTGATGGAGGCATGGCTGAGGCGCAGCTCCCGCAGCCCAGCGAGGCGCTTCATGGCTGCTTGGCCGAAGCGCAGCCCCCGCAGCCCGGCAAGGTGCCTCATAGCTGCAGGACTGATGGCTGCATGGCCGAGGTGCAGCCTCTGCAGCCTGGCGCGATGTCCATTGGCTGCACGACCGGGGCTCAGCCTCCGCAACCTGACACGACTCCTTGTGGCTGCACAGCCGAGGCGCTGCCTCTGCAGCCTGGCGCAATGCCCTGCGGCTGCACAACCAGGGCGCTGTCCCAGCAGCCTGGCGCGAGGGCCAGCGGCTGCACCACTGAAGCACAGCCTCCGCAGCATGGCATGGCGCCCAGCAGCTGCATGGCTGGGACGCTGCCTATGCAGCCTAGCACGACGCCCAGCGACTGCACGGCCGAGACGCTGCCTCAGCAGCCTCCTAGCATGGCACCCAGCGGCTTCATGCCCGAGGCGCAACATGTGCACCCTGGCGCGGCGCCCAGCGGCTGCACGACTCTGGCGCCGCCTCTGCAGCCTAGCGCGTTACCCAGCGGCGGCACGGGTGAGGTGCTGCTCCCGCAGCCTGGCACGGCGTCCAGCAGCTGCATGTCCAAAACGCAGTCTCCGCAGCCTAGCACGGTACCTAGCAGCTGCACGCCCGAGGCGCAACATGTGCATCCTGGCGCGGCGCCCAGCGGCTGCGCGATGGATGCGGCTTTTGGGTGGACGTACGAGGACCTCCTTTACCCGAATGGCAAATGGTATCCGATGGACACGGAGCCAATTGAGCTGCGGCCGCCCACGGCAGCGAGCTGCCCCCGCAGCAGCGGCGCTGAGCTGCGACCGCCCACGGCAGCGAGCTTCCCCCGCAGCAGCGGCGCTGAGCTGCGGCCGCCCACGGCAGCGAGCTGCCCCCGCAGCAGCGGCGCTGAGCTGCGGCCGCCCATGGATGACGTAGGGACCCGATCCCCCACTTTCGCGCAAGATATCACCGACGCTGGATCCGGAGTCAGCTCAGCCGATATAATCGCCGGATCCATAACACTGCCCTGCGAGTCAGTAGCAACAAAAACAGCCGGCGACGCTCCATCACGACACATTATAATTATATGAATGCGGAGGCGGCTCTGAAGGTGGCGAATCAGCATGATCATCACTGATCAGCACTCCCCCCCCCTGCAAGGTGATGGAGGCACGGCGCGCAAGTGACGTCCTCATCAACGTGAGCCCAGAAGACATCATCATCCGACTGCGCGTGCGCCTGCGGCTGCTGCAGGTGCGCACCCAGCTCAGGCCGCGGGTCGCTTTGCATCGATCGGACATGCACACCAGGCATGTTAGCGACAGCGGCGAGGCCCTCCCAGAGGCAATGCTACGGACGCCACCGCCGCGCAAGCAATGTCCTCATCAACGCGAGCCCAGACGACATCATCATCATCATCATCATCAGTTGTTGCTAACGTGTCGTACGACAATGAGCATGCGGAATGCTGCATTTCTCCAGCAGCGTTAGCATCGGCAGCAACCTCTGCATCGCAACTCCAGAAGCCATCCTCCTCCTCTGGGTCCGGCGACTCCTCAACCGCATCCACCGCAGCCCAGAAGGCATCGTCATCCATAGCCAATAACTCGGATGGAGTTACGGATAATAGCGTCACCCCTCTGGGTGACGCCGCGATATCCGGAGCGGAAATACGTGCTGCTGCTGGATCATCGGGCGAAGACACACACTGAGCCGTCGAAATCTCAGAACAACTACCACTTATCGGCAGCGCCAACTGCTGTCGTAACCGTTGTTGACGTCGTTTGGCGATCCGATGCTGGCGCCGATGCTTGGCGATCAAACACCGCGTGTACGCAGCCAACTCCACCGTGCGCTGCTGGTCGTATGCACCAGTGCTCAAGGTCTGTGGATGCAACATACACGGCTGCATTGGTGACACCGGTAACGACACACCGGAATGCACACCCGTACCAGCGAACAAGCCGGTATTCGGACAATACGGCGACAACCCTTGATACAGCGATGCGACCATCCGTGGTTGTTGATGATACGCGTGCGCCGGCAGCTGGTGTTGATGACTCAGCTTTCGCAGATTTTGCAAATTCTGCAGTAGTAGGGACAACAATTGCTGTTGTTGCTGCGCCAAGAAACCGGCATTTGGCGCGTACGATTTCGCTGAGTACTGGGCGGCATGTACGACATGTTCAGCACCCACAGCATATAACGATGGTACAAACCCGCCGTGGTAACTTGCCGATGGAACGCCACGCAACAGGAGCAGCAGCGCAGCCTCCGTAGACCGGCGCAATGACCCATGGCTGCATGTTTGAGGCGCAGCCACCGCAGCCCGGTAAGGTGCCTCAAAGCTGCATCATGGCTGATGGCTGCACAGCCGAGGCGCAGCCCCCGCAGCCCGGCGAGGCGCCCCATGGCTGCATGGCTGATGGCTGCGTGGCCCAAGCGCAGTCACCGCAGCCCGGCGAGGTGCCTCAAAGCTGCATGGCTGATGGCTGCAAAGCCAAGGCGCAGCCACCGCATCCCAGCGAGGCGCCCCATGGCTGCACAGCCGAGGCGCAGCCTCCGCAGCCCAGCGAGGCGCCCCATGGCTGTATGGCCGAAGTGCAGTCACCGCAACCCGGCGAGGCGCCCCATGGTTGCATGGCCGATGGCTGCATAGCCGAGGCGCAGCCTTCGCAGCCCGGCGAGGCGCCCTTATGGCTGCATGGCTGATGGCTGCATGGCCCAAGCGCAGTCACCGCAGCCCGGCGAGGTGCCTCAAAGCTGCATGGCCGATGGCTGCACAGCTGAGGTGCAGCCCCCGCAGCCCGGCGAGGTGCCCCATGGCTGCATGGCTGATGGCTGCATGGCCCAAGCGCAGTCACCGCAGCCCGGCGAGGTGCCTCAAAGCTGCATTGCCGAAGGCTGCATAGCCGAGGCGCAGCTTCCGCAGCCCGGCGAGGTGCCTCATGGCTGCATGGCTGATGGCTGCATGGCCCAAGCGCAGTCACCGCAGCCCGGCGAGGTGCCTCATAGCTGCATGGTTGATGGCTGCAAAGCCAAGGCGCAGCCCCCGCAGCCCAGCGAGGCGCCCCATGGCTGCACAGCCGAGGCGCAGCCTCCGCAGCTCAGCGAGGCGCCCCATGGCTGTATGGCCGAAGTGCAGTCACCGCAGCCCCGCGAGGTGCCCCATGGTCGCATGGCCGATGGCTGCATAGCCGAGGCGCAGCCCCCGCAGCCTGGCACGGTACCCAGCAGCCGCATGCCTCATAGCCGCATGGCTAATTGCTGCAAGGCCAAGGCGCAGCTTCCGCAGCCCAGCGAGGCGCCCCATGGCTGCATGGCTGATGGCGGCATGGCCGAGGCGCAGCCCCCGCAGCCCGGCCGGGACTATAGTACGCGCCCGGAGTATGTGTGCGCGGCAGTGGCACTACCTGCGGAAGGGCCTTCCGATGGGGCGTACGATGGTGATGGGATGGCAGTTCCAGAATCGTCTTCATATAATTGTCCGGTGTCCGTATCAAACGTTGTTGCGGGCGCACCGATGTGTGCTCAGCGGCAGCAGACGCCATCGATGCTTGCGTCGCTCAATGATGCGGCTGCTATTCGGCGACAACGGGATTTAGCAAAGGCCAAGCGTCTTTTTGCGATGTCTCAGCGGTTGCGACAGCAGCGTTCCGCATGTTTATTGTCGTGCAACGTGACAACAAACGCAGGCGCGAGAGCTGTTCCGCAGGCAGTCCAACACGTGCCGTCCAGCGCAATGGCTGATGACCCAGCATCTCATGGCGCAAGCGCGAGTGCTGCCTCGCAGGTCCAGCACGTGCCGCTCAACGTGGTAGCTGATGGCTTAGCAGCTCATAGCGCAAGCGCGAGGACTGTCCCGCAGGCAGTCCAGTATGTGTCTCCCAGCGCAATGGCTGATAGCTCATCCGCAGCTCACGGCTGCATGCGTCATAGCCGCATGGCCGAGGCGCAGCCTCCACAGCCCAGCGAGGTGCCCCATGGCTGCATGGCCGATGGCTGCATAGCCGAGGCGCAGCCTCTGCAGCCCGGCGAGGTGCCTCATAGCTGCATGGCTGATGGCTGCACAGCCGAGGCGCAGCCCCCGCAGCCCAGCGAGGCACCCCATGGCTGCATGGCTGATGGCGGCAAAGCCAAGGCGCAGCCCCCGCAACCCAGCGAGGCGCCCCATGGCTGCATGGCTGAGGCACAGCTTCCACAGCCCGGCGAGGTGCCTCATGGCTGCATGGCTGATGGCTGCACAGCCGAGGCGCAGCTCCCGCAGCCCAGCAAGGCACCCCATGGCTACACGGCTAATGGCGGCATGGCCGAGGCGCAGCTCCCGCCGCCCGGCGAGGTGCCTCATAGCTGCATGGCTGATGGCTGCAAGGCCAAGACGCAGCTTCCGCAGCCCAGCGAGGCGCCCCATGGCTGCATGGCTGATGGCGGCATGGCCGAGGCGCAGCCCCCGCAGCCCGGTCGGGACTATAGTACGCGCCCGGAGTATGTGTGCGCGGCAGTGGCACTACCTGCGGAAGGGCCTTCCGATGGGGCGTACGATGGTGATGGGATGGCAGTTCCAGAATCGTCTTCATATAATGTGTCCGGTGTCCGTATCAAACGTTGTTGCGGGCGCACCGATGTGTGCTCAGCGGCAGCAGACGCCATCGATGCTTGCGTCGCTCAATGATGCGGCTGCTATTCGGCGACAACGGGATTTAGCAAAGGCCAAGCGTCTTTTTGCGATGTCTCAGCGGTTGCGACAGCAGCGTTCCGCATGTTTATTGTCGTGCAACGTGACAACAAACGCAGGCGCGAGAGCTGTTCCGCAGGCAGTCCAACACGTGCCGTCCAGCGCAATGGCTGATGACCTAGCATCTCATGGCGCAAGCGCGAGTGCTGCCTCGCAGGTCCAGCACGTGCCGCTCAACGTGGTAGCTGATGGCTTAGCAGCTCATAGCGCAAGCGCGAGGACTGTCCCGCAGGCAGTCCAGTATGTGTCGCCCAGCGCAATGGCTGATAGCTCATCCGCAGCTCACGGCTGCATGCGTCATAGCCGCATGGCCGAGGCGCAGCCTCCACAGCCCAGCGAGGTGCCCCATGGCTGCATGGCCGATGGCTGCATAGCCGAGGCGCAGCCTCTGCAGCCCGGCGAGGTGCCTCATAGCTGCATGGCTGATGGCTGCACAGCCGAGGCGCAGCCCCCGCAGCCCAGCGAGGCACCCCATGGCTGCATGGCTGATGGCGGCAAAGCCAAGGCGCAGCCCCCGCAACCCAGCGAGGCGCCCCATGGCTGCATGGCTGAGGCACAGCTTCCACAGCCCGGCGAGGTGCCTCATGGCTGCATGGCTGATGGCTGCACAGCCGAGGCGCAGCCCCCGCAGCCCAGCAAGGCACCCCATGGCTACACGGCTAATGGCGGCATGGCCGAGGCGCAGCTCCCGCCGCCCGGCGAGGTGCCTCATAGCTGCATGGCTGATGGCTGCAAGGCCAAGACGCAGCTTCCGCAGCCCATCGAGGCGCCCCATGGCTGCATGGCTGATGGCGGCATGGCCGAGGCGCAGCCCCCGCAGCCGGCCGGGACTATAGTACGCGCCCGGAGTATGTGTGCGCGGCAGTGGCACTACCTGCGGAAGGGCCTTCCGATGGGGCGTACGATGGTGATGGGATGGCAGTTCCAGAATCGTCTTCATATAATGTGTCCGGTGTCCGTATCAAACGTTGTTGCGGGCGCACCGATGTGTGCTCAGCGGCAGCAGACGCCATCGATGCTTGCGTCGCTCAATGATGCGGCTGCTATTCGGCGACAACGGGATTTAGCAAAGGCCAAGCGTCTTTTTGCGATGTCTCAGCGGTTGCGACAGCAGCGTTCCGCATGTTTATTGTCGTGCAACGTGACAACAAACGCAGGCGCGAGAGCTGTTCCGCAGACAGTCCAACACGTGCCGTCCAGCGCAATGGCTGATGACCTAGCATCTCATGGCGCAAGCGCGAGTGCTGCCTCGCAGGTCCAGCACGTGCCGCTCAACGTGGTAGCTGATGGCTTAGCAGCTCATAGCGCAAGCGCGAGGACTGTCCCGCAGGCAGTCCAGTATGTGTCTCCCAGCGCAATGGCTGATAGCTCATCCGCAGCTCACGGCTGCATGCGTCATAGCCGCATGGCCGAGGCGCAGCCTCCACAGCCCAGCGAGGTGCCCCATGGCTGCATGGCCGATGGCTGCATAGCCGAGGCGCAGCCTCTGCAGCCCGGCGAGGTGCCTCATAGCTGCATGGCTGATGGCTGCACAGCCGAGGCGCAGCCCCCGCAGCCCAGCGAGGCACCCCATGGCTGCATGGCCGATGGCTGCATAGCCGAGGCGCAGCCTCTGCAGCCCGGCGAGGTGCCTCATAGCTGCATGGCTGATGGCTGCACAGCCGAGGCGCAGCCCCCGCAGCCCAGCGAGGCACCCCATGGCTGCATGGCTGATGGCGGCAAACCCAAGGCGCAGTCCCCGCAACCCAGCGAGGCGCCCCATGGCTGCATGGCTGAGGCACAGCTTCCACAGCCCGGCGAGGTGCCTCATGGCTGCATGGCCGATGGCTGCACAGCCGAGGCGCAGCCCCCGCAGCCCAGCAAGGCACCCCATGGCTACATGGCTAATGGCGGCATGGCCGAGGCGCAGCTCCCGCCGCCCGGCAAGGTGCCTCATAGCTGCATGGCTAATGGCTGCAAGGCCAAGACGCAGCTTCCGCAGCCCAGCGAGGCGCCCCATGGCTGCATGGCTGATGGCGGTATGGCCGAGGCGCAGCCCCCGCAGCCCGGTCGGGACTATAGTACGCGCCCGGAGTATGTGTGCGCGGCAGTGGCACTACCTGCGGAAGGGCCTTCCGATGGGGCGTACGATGGTGATGGGATGGCAGTTCCAGAATCGTCTTCATATAATGTGTCCGGTGTCCGTATCAAACGTTGTTGCGGGCGCACCGATGTGTGCTCAGCGGCAGCAGACGCCATCGATGCTTGCGTCGCTCAATGATGCGGCTGCTATTCGGCGACAACGAGATTTAGCAAAGGCCAAGCGTCTTTTTGCGATGTCTCAGCGGTTGCGACAGCAGCGTTCCGCATGTTTATTGTCGTGCAACGTGGCAACAAACGCAGGCGCGAGAGCTGTTCCGCAGGCAGTCCAACACGTGCCGTCCAGCGCAATGGCTGATGACCCAGCATCTCATGGCGCAAGCGCGAGTGCTGCCTCGCAGGTCCAGCACGTGCCGCTCAACGTGGTAGCTGATGGCTTAGCGGCTCATAGCGCAAGCGCGAGGACTGTCCCGCAGGCAGTCCAGTATGTGTCGCCCAGCGCAATGGCTGATAGCTCATCCGCAGCTCACGGCTGCATGCGTCATAGCCGCATGGCCGAGGCGCAGCCTCCACAGCCCAGCGAGGTGCCCCATGGCTGCATGGTCGATGGCTGCATAGCCGAGGCGCAGCCTCTGCAGCCCGGCGAGGTGCCTCATAGCTGCATGGCTGATGGCTGCACAGCCGAGGCGCAGCCCCCGCAGCCCAGCGAGGCACCCCATGGCTGCATGGCTGATGGCGGCAAAGCCAAGGCGCAGCCCCCGCAACCCAGCGAGGCGCCCCATGGCTGCATGGCTGAGGCACAGCTTCCACAGCCCGACGAGGTGCCTCATGGCTGCATGGCTGATGGCTGCACAGCCGAGGCGCAGCTCCCGCAGCCCAGCAAGGCACCCCATGGCTACATGGCTAATGGCGGCATGACCGAGGCGCAGCTCCCGCCGCCCGGCAAGGTGCCTCATAGCTGCATGGCTAATGGCTGCAAGGCCAAGACGCAGCTTCCGCAGCCCAGCGAGGCGCCCCATGGCTGCATGGCTGATGGCGGTATGGCCGAGGCGCAGCCCCCGCAGCCCGGTCGGGACTATAGTACGCGCCCGGAGTATGTGTGCGCGGCAGTGGCACTACCTGCGGAAGGGCCTTCCGATGGGGCGTACGATGGTGATGGGATGGCAGTTCCAGAATCGTCTTCATATAATGTGTCCGGTGTCCGTATCAAACGTTGTTGCGGGCGCACCGATGTGTGCTCAGCGGCAGCAGACGCCATCGATGCTTGCGTCGCTCAATGATGCGGCTGCTATTCGGCGACAACGGGATTTAGCAAAGGCCAAGCGTCCTTTTGCGATGTCTCAGCGGTTGCGACAGCAGCGTTCCGCATGTTTATTGTCGTGCAACGTGACAACAAACGCAGGCGCGAGAGCTGTTCCGCAGGCAGTCCAACACGTGCCGTCCAGCGCAATGGCTGATGACCTAGCATCTCATGGCGCAAGCGCGAGTGCTGCCTCGCAGGTCCAGCACGTGCCGCTCAACGTGGTAGCTGATGGCTTAGCAGCTCATAGCGCAAGCGCGAGGACTGTCCCGCAGGCAGTCCAGTATGTGTCTCCCAGCGCAATGGCTGATAGCTCATCCGCAGCTCACGGCTGCATGCGTCATAGCCGCATGGCCGAGGCGCAGCCTCCACAGCCCAGCGAGGTGCCCCATGGCTGCATGGCCGATGGCTGCATAGCCGAGGCGCAGCCTCTGCAGCCCGGCGAGGTGCCTCATAGCTGCATGGCTGATGGCTGCACAGCCGATGCGCAGCCCCCGCAGCCCAGCGAGGCACCCCATGGCTGCATGGCTGATGGCGGCAAAGCCAAGGCGCAGCCCCCGCAACCCAGCGAGGCGCCCCATGGCTGCATGGCTGAGGCACAGCTTCCACAGCCCGGCGAGGTGCCTCATGGCTGCATGGCTGATGGCTGCACAGCCGAGGCGCAGCCCCCGCAGCCCAGCAAGGCACCCCATGGCTACACGGCTAATGGCGGCATGGCCGAGGCGCAGCTCCCGCCGCCCGGCAAGGTGCCTCATAGCTGCATGGCTAATGGCTGCAAGGCCAAGACGCAGCTTCCGCAGCCCAGCGAGGCGCCCCATGGCTGCATGGCTGATGGCGGTATGGCCGAGGCGCAGCCCCCGCAGCCCGGTCGGGACTATAGTACGCGCCCGGAGTATGTGTGCGCGGCAGTGGCACTACCTGCGGAAGGGCCTTCCGATGGGGCGTACGATGGTGATGGGATGGCAGTTCCAGAATCGTCTTCATATAATTGTCCGGTGTCCGTATCAAACGTTGTTGCGGGCGCACCGATGTGTGCTCAGCGGCAGCAGACGCCATCGATGCTTGCGTCGCTCAATGATGCGGCTGCTATTCGGCGACAACGGGATTTAGCAAAGGCCAAGCGTCTTTTTGCGATGTCTCAGCGGTTGCGACAGCAGCGTTCCGCATGTTAATTGTCGTGCAACGTGACAACAAACGCAGGCGCGAGAGCTGTTCCGCAGGCAGTCCAACACGTGCCGTCCAGCGCAATGGCTGATGACCCAGCATCTCATGGCGCAAGCGCGAGTGCTGCCTCGCAGGTCCAGCACGTGCCGCTCAACGTGGTAGCTGATGGCTTAGCAGCTCATAGCGCAAGCGCGAGGACTGTCCCGCAGGCAGTCCAGTATGTGTCGCCCAGCGCAATGGCTGATAGCTCATCCGCAGCTCACGGCTGCATGCGTCATAGCCGCATGGCCGAGGCGCAGCCTCCACAGCCCAGCGAGGTGCCCCATGGCTGCATGGCCGATGGCTGCATAGCCGAGGCGCAGCCTCTGCAGCCCGGCGAGGTGCCTCATAGCTGCATGGCTGATGGCTGCACAGCCGAGGCGCAGCCCCCGCAGCCCAGCGAGGCACCCCATGGCTGCATGGCTGATGGCGGCAAACCCAAGGCGCAGTCCCCGCAACCCAGCGAGGCGCCCCATGGCTGCATGGCTGAGGCACAGCTTCCACAGCCCGGCGAGGTGCCTCATGGCTGCATGGCCGATGGCTGCACAGCCGAGGCGCAGCCCCCGCAGCCCAGCAAGGCACCCCATGGCTACATGGCTAATGGCGGCATGGCCGAGGCGCAGCTCCCGCCGCCCGGCAACTTGCCTCATAGCTGCATGGCTAATGGCTGCAAGGCCAAGACGCAGCTTCCGCAGCCCAGCGAGGCGCCCCATGGCTGCATGGCTGATGGCGGTATGGCCGAGGCGCAGCCCCCGCAGCCCGGTCGGGACTATAGTACGCGCCCGGAGTATGTGTGCGCGGCAGTGGCACTACCTGCGGAAGGGCCTTCCGATGGGGCGTACGATGGTGATGGGATGGCAGTTCCAGAATCGTCTTCATATAATTGTCCGGTGTCCGTATCAAACGTTGTTGCGGGCGCACCGATGTGTGCTCAGCGGCAGCAGACGCCATCGATGCTTGCGTCGCTCAATGATGCGGCTGCTATTCGGCGACAACGGGATTTAGCAAAGGCCAAGCGTCTTTTTGCGATGTCTCAGCGGTTGCGACAGCAGCGTTCCGCATGTTAATTGTCGTGCAACGTGACAACAAACGCAGGCGCGAGAGCTGTTCCGCAGGCAGTCCAACACGTGCCGTCCAGCGCAATGGCTGATGACCCAGCATCTCATGGCGCAAGCGCGAGTGCTGCCTCGCAGGTCCAGCACGTGCCGCTCAACGTGGTAGCTGATGGCTTAGCAGCTCATAGCGCAAGCGCGAGGACTGTCCCGCAGGCAGTCCAGTACGTGTCGCCCAGCGCAATGGCTGATAGCTCATCCGCAGCTCACGGCTGCATGCGTCATAGCCGCATGGCCGAGGCGCAGCCTCCACAGCCCAGCGAGGTGCCCCATGGCTGCATGGCCGATGGCTGCATAGCCGAGGCGCAGCCTCTGCAGCCCGGCGAGGTGCCTCATAGCTGCATGGCTGATGGCTGCACATGGCACCCATGACATGCCGGTAAAGTGTCATCTAAGAATTAGTTAATGATACCAAATTTGTCTTGTTAGCGCGGCCCAAAAGCGCTCCAGACACGACTGCCGTTCGCGTACGCTCATTGGTCCTACGTGGCATACAAGCCGGCGGCTTCGAAAACATTTATTTTTCAAGCCACTAAAAAACATTATTGAAGCTGCACGTCCTCTACAGAGGGCTCAGACTTTCATACGGCGTATTACAAAGTACCGAGTCGCTCATAGTTGCGTATTTTAAGAACCTTTTCAGGTGACGCGGTTCGATATTAAAAAACATCCACAACATAAAGATGCGATCATTTTTGTTCAGTTTTTAAAGAACCCTTTTTATAAAACTTTTGGTGTTGCCGAATTTCGAGTTCGGGTCTGAGTTGATAGGAACTGACCGCGTTCGCTGCTGACACGAGGGCCACTGTGTAAGTCCCGAATTTCCGCTGATAGGCTTGAACTATTGCGGTGCACTCTGTTCTGCATCGCATGCGCTCAGACTTGGTCACAGCCTTTTTGACCTCACAGGAAGGTTTTTAGCTTTTTACTTAAAGGGAGCAGCGCGTCCAGAGAGTAATTCTCTGGCGGGACTTGTGTGTCCTCGGGTCTAATCACCCCTGCTCCCCCCTCTAACTCTGTCGGACTTTGCTGTGTGCAGATTCGCTTGGAGAGCTGCAAAAAAACTCCCAAGAAGGTAAACCAAAGGTGTATTTTTTTTCACGGGCTGTTTTGAGCTTGACGGTGGTGAACGATGCTTGGGCGTCGGACAGTGCTGTGTGGTTGGCGTTGGAGTCCAGCGTTGTGGCGGCCGTGGCGGCGGGGAGGGCGGCCATGAGGAAGATTGCGAGAGCGATTGCGGTGACCCATTTTGGGGTTGCGGACTGTCGTGCTGCGGCTCGTTGGGGTTTTGGTTCCTTGCTGGGGGTGGGTGTGCTCGTTACCGCTGGCGGGCGCTGTGGCGCTGTGGGGTCGTTGTTGGTCGGATGTTCAGGGCAGACGTAGCCGGGGAAACCGATCTCCATGAGGTGGCAGGAGCATCCTGGGGTGCCCGTTGGGGTAGGTGGTGGTGCAGTTGCCGCTGCGCCCAATTTGTTGCTGTGGAAGCGCTTGGCCCACTCCGGCATCGGGGTGCTGGGGTTGGGGCTGAATGCCGCAGACGCGGGGATGGTCGTGGGCGGTGCGGCGGGGGCGCTTGACATGGCTCCTTGGCTGCAGCTGGGGGGAACGTCGTTTGGCGGTGCGTGGCAGTCAGAGGATACGTGGGTTGGGTTAGGGGACGGTTTCGGGAGGGGGGATGGAGCGTGGGCCGAGAATTGCAGCAGGTACTCAGCGCGAGTGAGCGGGGCCAAGTTGCGTTTGAGGCGGTCGTGGTTGATGACCATCTGGTGCTTGAACTTCCTCAACGCGACCGGCATTGTACTTATGCTCTCTGCTTTGCTCGGGGCCCATTTGTTGAACATGTGCGTGTCGCCGCTGATGTGACATGGTAGTGTGGGGTGGTGGTATGGCTCCACGGGTTCGTGGCAGAACTCGCAAATATTGCTGGCGAGGGGTTTGCTGCTGTGGTGAACGGGTGGTGGGGCACTCGTGTTTGCGGGGTTTGGGATGGTCTCAGGGGTTGGTGAGTTCGTGCTGGAGGGGTTGGGTGTTTCCGGGGTCTCGCTGCTGGGGTGAGATGGCCCAAACTGCTGCTGGAAAGCTACGCGTGTCAGAGGTGCCTGGCCGGCGGTGACACGTCCGGTGTTGACGACGAGCATGAGGAGCGGCATCAGGTGGGAGGGGACCTTGCCATCGCTGACCCACCGGGCGTAAAGTCCGGTGCCACCGCTCAGGTGGCATGCGTGGGGTCTGCTGGCGCCTCGGCATGTTCCGCTGTTGCAGAACTGACATGCTGACGTCTGGGGTTTCCGTGTGCCAGGGTGCGAGAGTGAACAGCGTCGAAGGTTGAAATGTATGGTGGGCTAGCCCTGAAGTGGACGAACGGCCAGGCATGAGGGTTGCCTTGCTGGTGTGTGCGCCACTTTACGACAGCTGCCATGCCGGCGGCGATCGCGCCACCAAGGCTGATGATGGCCAGCAGGACTGTGGTGACGCTGGAGTAGGGGCTGTCTTTGCGGTCCGGCTCCTCGTCGCGGGCCTGAGCGGGGTTGATACATGCGGCCAGTAGGATGAACGCGAGGAGCACCGCGAGCGCTGGCCGGAAACAGCAGGTGCTGCGGCGTGCGGTTGGCGACCGGTGGGGAGTGGTGCGGGTAGCTGCCAAGTCGTTCAGGTGGGCTGTCCACTCTGCCCCCGAATTGTGTTGTGGGCCTCGGTGCGGCGCTGTGGTCTTTGAACACCTTGAGGGGCAGGTAGGCCTTGTGCACGAAGTCGCCCCGTTGGTTGTGGGGGTGGTAGGCCAGTGCCGCTCCGCGCTCGGGGGTGGCGGGCAGCACTCCTGCGGACATGGCGTGCAGAATATCCACGGATAGCAAGACGTCGAAGCTCACGTGAGCCGAGGGGCTGATGCCGGTCACATCGGCCAGCACCATTTCGTTGGAGGTGCCGGGGGCGATGACGAGCATTAGCTCTCCAGTGCCCCACTGGCGGTGCTGCTGTGTCCCCCCACTGCCCATGCTGGTGTCCACGGTGGCCATGCTGGAGTGCACCTTGAGGCCCAGCGTCTCCTGGTGCACTTTGTTCATGACGAACAGCATAGATCCGGTGTCCACGATCATGACAGACAGGGTCAAGTATTGCCCTGTGCGCTGGCTCATGACGAGGATGGACTTTTTCGGGTCGTCGTTGCACAGGGTGTAGCAGACGGCTGTCCGTCTGAACCAGTTGTTCATGTCGGGGCTCATCTCCTCGAATGCTTTACTGGTAAGGCGCTGCAGTTCTGCTGGGGGAACTTGCTGGTGATTGGCCGTAGTGGTGGACATGGCCGCGGAGAGGCTCTGAGGGGGGTTGTCGTGGTCCTCCTCGAGCCAGTCGTTGGTTTTCATGAGCACCATCGCAGGGGCAGCGGAGGGTGGATTGGCGATTTCTTCCTCCCTGCCCCGTACGGCGACGGGAGCGGCCGGAGTGGGTGGCGGCGTGCTGCCCGTGCGACGGAACGACGCAGGGATGTGGCGGTGATTAACCATGCTGCGGGCCATGTAAGAGTGGTGGTGGAGAGGATGCATCTCGATGGGTGGTGTGGGGGGCCAAGGTGCGTCGCTGCCGGTTGTGCTCTCAGGATTCTCGTGACATTCATCGTACCCTTCGGTGTCGCTGCCGATGTCATCATCGCTGGTCACGAGGTCGATGACGCTGCGGGGTGGCTGCCAATTTTCGGGGTTCTTACGGTGCACCATGCAGCACGTTGGGAGGCCGTATTGGTCATGGGCATGATTATAACAGCACACCCGGGCATTGCCTATTCTCATGGGCTTGCCGTCGGGTCCCGTAGGGTATTCCGCCCACTCGAAGTGGATGACGGCGTATGCTATGTCGAATGTGTTGACGGGCGCGTTGCCGTCGGGCACGTGGCGGCGCAGGGCGTTGGACATGGCGGATTCCTCACGCGCCACTCGCTGCTCTCGCGTCAAGGCGGGCGGGTGGCGACATCGCGTCGGAAACGGCGTCATCGCGGCGAGGTGAGGGTGGTGGGCTGTCAGGGGCTCGGGTGACCAGGTGCCGTGTGATGACGGGGCTGTCGGGTGATGGAGACGGGCTTTTGGGACCAGCGGGGTAATCCTCGGGGTAGCGGTCGGGGTAGTGCTCAGGGATTTCGTCGGGCGCAGGGCTGGCAGGGGAATACCAATAGTGGGTTGGAGTGGGGCTGGTGGGGGAATATGGAGGGCTGTCTGGGCCAGGCCTTTTGGGTGAGCGAAGGGGACTGCTGGGGGCTTCGTGATGATCGGGTGACTGCGCCCCTTCCTCGTCGTGGGGAGCGGGGTGTGCGTCAGTGGTGGGGTTGCTCGTGCCCCTCAGGAAGGGGTTGCCGTGCTCCATGACGGCGGCGTATGAGTGGAAGTGAACGATGGTGTCCGCTGGCGCTGCATCGTTAGGCGTGGCTTCGGCGAGGCGGGTGCTTTGCTGCCCAACGTGGTGAGAGCGTCGCGTGGGGGGCGGCACGCTGTGGTAGTCGTAGGTAGGACTGTGCTTGCCACGTGGGTTCGTTGCCAGCGGGGACAGCGTGGTTGGAGGAACTGGGGTTGCCCTTGCTGCCGCCGAACTGCTGGTCAAATTCTACCTTGGTCCACGGTCTCTGGCCCTTGGCGACGCGGTCATAATTCACGATCAGCATGTTCATCAGGGGTCGCAGTGCGACAGGCATCTTTCCCTTATTGACCCACTGGTCGTATAAGGTAGTCTTGCCGCTTATGTGGCAGGGCAGCGTGGGGCTATGGAAGAGGTGCAGTGGCTGATGGCAGAAGGTGCAGTCGCCGTTGGGCCCGCCAAGGTTCTCACTGCACACGTTGTTCGGCGTGCGGGGAGTGGCTGCTGCGGGCTCCGTGTTGAAGGAGGAGGTTGACGCCTGGCACGTGATCTGACCCAGAAGCTTCCGTCCAGCGGGGTTTAGCCCGGACGGGTCAAAGTCGCTATCTGCGGTTCGCGGAGCCGGCAAGCGGCGGCGCGGGCTGACTCTCCTGGTGGTGGAGGTGCGTGGGGGAATCAATGGCGGGGAAGGCAGACCGAGGTTGTGCTTGTGCTGGCCGGTGATCAGCATGTCGGCCAGTGTGGACTTGGTGGGCCCCTCTGCGTACGCCCCCACGTACTGGACCAGATTTTGCTGTTCCAGGTTTGCCTTCATGATTTTTGTCTCCATGGCTTTCAGTCTGGTGTGCACGTCCTGCGCGACCTCGGTCACCTCGGCGAGCGTGTACTCCTCGGTGACGTTCATCGCCTTGCTGAACCGTTCTCGGACGATACCCGCGAGGTGCGGGGGCAGCGCTTGCAGCATGAACAGACCGGCCGTCTGGGGGTTGATCACCTTCTGCGTCGAGTCGTGGGGCAGGTTGACGCGATCCATGAGCCTTGCCAACCGGTCCTTGAGGGCGCTCGGGTCCTCGCTGGCCAACATCTGCAAGTTCTTGATCTCTTCCTGGGCGGCCTCGGCGGACAAGTCTGCGCACTTCAGCCTGAGGAGGAAGAACAGTACGCGCCATGCGGCGTCCCAGTCGATGCCCTGGCTGGTCAACACCTGGAAGTTGTCTTCACGTGGGAACGTGATGGGCTCGCACATGTACCCGGTCTGAGGAGGGTACAACTCGGTCTCCTCCAAGATCAGCTGAGGCAACGTCTTGCTTGCGCTGTTGGGGGTCAGTACGAATCGGCTGACGGCGCGGGTGGCGTCCTCCGTGCTGTTGAAGATGGCGGGCAGGGAGCCGAATAATGTGCCTTTGAGCTTGTTGACCTCGTCGCGCGTGAGCTCCACGTCGCGGTTCGTGTTCTTTTCGAATACGAGGTTGCTGAGGAACGCGCTGAGCTCATTGGCCAAATCGGTGAAATCGCCGTTGGACATGTTGCCCTTGGTGATGACGGGCAGTGACTTTGGTTTGGAGGTCATGTTAGCGGTTCAACCCCTGCACACGCCGACCTCACCCCTTTAAGGTCCAGAAAGTTTTAGGAGCGGTTTAGCGCTGTCTGCGCTGCTGCGGACCACGCTCGTGGTCAACCCTGAAATTTTCAGGCGCGGTTTTAGCGCTGTCTGCGCTGCGGAGGGCCACACCCGTGGCCAAATCCTGAAAATTTCAGGAGCGTTTTAGCGCTGTCTGCGCTGCTGATAACCACGCTCGTGGTCAAATCCTGAAATTTTCAGGAGCGGTTTAGCGCTGTCTGCGCTGCTGATAACCACGCTCGTGGTCAAATCCTGAAATTTTCAGGAGCGGTTTAGCGCTGTCTGCGCTGCTGATAACCACGCCCGTGGTCAAATCCTGAAAATTTCAGGAGCGGTTTAGCGCTGTCTGCGCTGCTGATAACCACGCTCGTGGTCAAATCCTGAAATTTTCAGGAGCGGTTTAGCGCTGTCTGCGCTGCGGAGGGCCACACTCGTGGTCAAATCCTGAAATTTTCAGGAGCGGTTTAGCGCTGTCTGCGCTGCGGCGGGCCACACTCGTGGTCAAATGGCAGTGGGAAGGTCGAATTCAGGGTGTCAAAAGTCTTAAAAATCAAGCGTCTGAGTTGAAAAGCGCGTTTCAGGCGATGCGCGCATTTCAGGCGCTGCGCACATTTCAGGCGATGCGCACATTTCAGGCGATGCGCACATTTCAGGCGAGGTGCACATTTCAGGCGATACGCACATTTCAGGCGATGTGCACATTTCAGACGATGTGCACATTTCCGGCGATGCGCACATTTCCGGCGATGCGCACATTTCGGCGATGCGCACATTTCGGCGACGCGCACATTTCGGCGATGCGCACATTTCGAGGCGATGCGCACATTTCGAGGCGATGCGCACATTTCGAGCGATGCGCACATTTAGGCGAGTCGAGCGTTTCGGGCGATACGCGTGTTTCAGGCGACAGGCGCACAGCAGCGAATCAAGCATTTCAGTCGACGCGCACATTTCGCGTGAAGCGCTCCTTTCAGGTGAACCTGCCTTTCAGGCGACACGCGCCATTCTGGTGATGTGCGCCGTCTGGGCGAAACGCGCCTTTCAGCCGGTGTGCGTCGTTCAGGCGATGCGCGCCATTCAGGCGGGTCGAGCGTTTCAGGCGATACACGTGTTTCAGGCGGCATGCGCATTACAACGAATCGGGCATTTCAGGCGACGCGCCAATTTCGTGCGAAGTGCGCCTTTCGGGCGAACATGCCTTTCAGGCGACACGCGCCATCCTGGCGAATCGAGCGTTTCAGGCGAGGCGCGAACTTTGCAGCGAAACGAGCATTTCAGGCGATACACGCGTTTCATCGATGTGCGCATTTCGGGCAAACGCGCATTTCAGAAGCGGTTTGGCGCTGTCCGCGCTGCGGCGGGCCACACTCGTGGTCAAATGGAAGTGAGAAGGTCGACTTCAGGGTGTCAAAAGTCCTGTATTGACCAGGTTGCGGGGCGAAGGGTGAAGTGTTCCTCGATGCGGGTCTGGCGGAGTCGTGAGGGACGTCGGCAGAGTGGGCACGACTCGTTGTGCAGCAACCAGGTGGCAAGGCAGCGCGAGTGACAAATGCGTCGTTCCTTAAGACAATGACACCGCAAGGCGAGGGACGCGCCGTGTTGCCACACGGGGACAGGAGCCATGCAAATGATGCACTCACTCAAGCAGGGTGCAGGGGTTTGCCCGCGACAGAGGCGACGAAACGATTCGTCGATGCGGCGCTGGTTGGTCATGCAACGCTGAGGCGGCGCGCGGAGGGGACACCCCGTGGGGAACGGCTGGGCCAACGCGGGCGCAAAACGGGGCGGGGTCAGCGGAAAACTCAGAGAGGTATTTCAAAATCAATGGGATGTGGAAGGTTCAGAAAGCTCGGCAGAATCACTGAAAAAGGTTCAACTTTGGGAATTTCGAAACCGCACGTGGCTGGTTGTGCATCCCCAAAGGCTCTGACGGGCAACTTGACGAAAAAGTAGGTGCCTGGTCAGTGGGGAAATCCCCAAAGGGGAAAGCCAAAAGGAGAACTTCGCGGCGAAAGTCGAGTGGACTGGTGGGCAAGACTTTGACAGGGGAGCACAGGTCCAGTGGTCAGCAGAGACCAAATTCACAGCTCACTCGGGCTGGTTGAAAGGGTAGAATTCAGTCCCCGAGCCGGGCCGACCGGCCCGAGTGGGAATGCACAAAGCAGGCAACGGCAGTCGGCACAGGGGTCACGGAGGTCGACTCAGTCCACGTCAGCAAAAAGTGCCCAGTCGGACGATATTTGAGGATTCATGTCGCTCGTGCAGAAGTTGAGTGTGGTGGATCCACTTGGCAGTCTTACAGCCGGAAAGCGCGTGAATGCACACTTGAAAGCAGCGAAAAGGAGCCCGGGAAGAAAAGCGGCAGTCTCTTTGACGTTGAAAGGTCGTCAAAGGTGTTGAGCTGGGACGTCGGTGGAAGCAGCCGAGCTTAGCCGCTTGTGACGACTTTCCCTATTTGAGCTGAATTTGGGCTGTTTGAAAGGGGAAAGCCGCCGGCTGTCGCGTTATCACCGTACGCCTTCTCAACACTTTCAGGATGGGAATTCACGGGAGAGCGAACTAACGCGCCTCACCTGAGAATTCCCTCGGGAGCTTGGTAAAGAAAAGTGACCGTGAAAGACGAAGACGATGTCTTCGTGCGGGCACGTAGAAGAAAGCAGCAGTGGCGTCAGTGAGTGAGGTTAGCGCGGAGCTGCGGCACGCACACATACCGCAAACGCACGCACGCACGCATGAATTCAAAGTATGCTTTCGCGCGCCTGTTTGTTGCCGTAAAGTGAATTCAAAGGTACTCCGAGCTCCTCGTGGGCATAGCGCGTTCCTGCGCGACCGCCCATTCCTTGCGAGAAAACGTGGAAAGCCTTCACATATCACGCGGTGCCTTGGGCTTACCTCGTCTGCGTGGAGCGGCGGTCTTTAGCGCTGTGAATTCGCCTTCGGTTGTGCGTGTGCAAGTCTATACCTAGGTGGTACGGCAGCGCGAGTGAGGTTGCGAATTCGGGGGTCGCTGACTTTACGCTAAGCGTTGCGTACGGGGCGGGTGTCGGACAAACTGTCCCTGACTGATTCAAACGGGCGCGGAGTGCGTGGGGACTTGCAAGGTCGCTGTGAATCCAGCGAGAAACAATATATTCAATACAAACTTACGCACGGCCAAGATGATTTTGAAAGGTTCAGGTTTATCCGCAGAATGTTTGGAAATCGTCTCTATTCTCCTTAAGAGCTCTTTTCCTATAGCTGCAGCTAGGCGGTTTGCGTCCTCTCTGTTCGCGATGTTTCGCCTTCTCCAATCAGCGATCTGCTTCCTCATTTGAACTGTCGCCAAATGCGGCATCCCGTTGGTGACTCTTGAGATACTACATTCTGACGCTAGCTGCTGTTGTGATGTGACGTCACATGTGGTGCGTCCGTATCGAGTCGTCGTGAACTTCCACGCTCGGGGCGCGGCGCAGCGCTTCGCGTTGCTCTCGGTGGTGTTGCAGGTGCCAGCGGTGATCCGGTCAGGGAAGAAGGCTTACCGTGAGGGGCCGGCCCGGGGCCGTTTGAAAAGAGGCCGGGCCGAAAGCGGGCCGGTCGAGATTTCGATGTGGGCCGTTCAAATTTTGCTCTGGCCCGGCTTCGGCCACACAAAACACCGATTTTAAGCACTTTTATGACATTTCACCATACTTAAATTCAAAAATTTTCGCCTGCGGCGGGCAACACCAACCTCTGGCCGATCTGGCCGAAACCGGGCCAGTAAAACTACCGAATGCGGGCCGTTTTTTAAATCGGAAGCCTTCTTCTCTGGATCCGGTGCGGCGAGCCGGAGACTTCGTCCACGTGGCGCGGATGAGATGCTATGGTGCCTATGATATTCCTTGATCTTCACGAGGCCGTGGATGGGCTCAGCCTGGCCCGGCGGATGTCGCGTGACACCCGGTGGACTGTCGCCCAGTTCGTGCGAGGGTGAGCAGTTCAGAGAGAAAGCATTTTGTAGAACAGGAAATGGGTCTGAGCGAATGCAACTCGAGTTTGGCGTTGTTGTCGTACGCGATGACGTGGCTGTCGTGCTGCTGAATAACTGACTGGGGTGTTTTGGGTTGATGTAACGGCTGATACGCTATGGGTGGCGTCCGTGGCTGCTGTGCGAGGGTGCTGTTGTCGTGACGAGTCGTACTGTAACGTATTGGCGTGTTTTGGGTGTAATTTAGATGCGTGACAAGCGTCATCGGGCGAATAACTGATTGTGAGGAAGGGTTTGTCTGAGGGGCACCACACTGATCGCGGGTTTCACGGGGTTTCGACTCGCGAGAGGGAATGGGCCTGTGAGATTTGCTCCTGTAAGAGCAGCGGTCAGAAAGGCTTGCCTTCAGGCGTGGGTGCTGGCATTTGCTTTCCTGGTGGCTTGCTGAAGCAAGATCTACATCGGGCTGACGTGTATTGCTGGTGGTATCTGAGCGTGAAATCGGGGCGGTGGTGTGGCTGGTATAAATTATATGTCGACTGGTATAACTAGCACACGGGCGCACTTGGGGAAAAGCGGTGTTGCGGAGTGGGGGAAAATGGTGACAACTGAGCGCGGACGTGGGAATGACTGTCTGAGGGGTGGCAGGGGTGTGGCTGATCTGGGGCAGTGGGGGGAGACCCTGTCGGGGGCTGCGAAGGGGTCCCCCCCCTCGACCCCGTGGTTGAGCGTGTCCATAGTTGTGACACCCCTGCGAGACTGTTCCGCTCCTCAGCGCCCGACATATATATATATCCTTATATATATATTTCTTACTTCTTGTCAGTTGACCCATCCCAATCCGCAATTGCATCGTAAAATTCTTCACAGACAGCTACGCAATTTCATCAACGTTCCTCCGCCTCATGGGGCGAACGGTGTTGTGACTGCTGTGACGGTTTGGTAGGGGCATTCTTTGTACCCATGGTACTTCTTGCCTTCACCCTCTCTACCACAACGATGGCAGAGGGGAAGGGCGCGTCGATTCTCCCTGTCAAACCCAACAGGCTGGGTAGGACTGGAGCCTGCCCGGAAACCGTCAAGCCCCTTCCCGCGCCGGTCGTTGCGGGGCGAGGTTTGGAACTCTGTAGAGTTCTGCTTCGACACTTGATCTGTTTTCGGGAAGGGTATCTTGCTTTACAGGTGTGATTATTGGGTAGCTAGGGTAGCTAGGGTAGCTAGGGGGGTCCGTAGGGTAGGTGTGTCACATAACTCGGAAAAGTTGGAGCGTGACATGGTCCTGACATGCCCGTCGACCTACGTCGACCTACGTCGACCTAGCCAATCAGCGTGCTGTGATCAGAAAATTAGTGTCGGCCGACGCACCCGGTGACGCACCGTGACGCCAAACCATAGAATCACCCTACAGTAAGCAGTCACGCAACGGCGTCGGCAATGGTGTCCGCGATGTCGATGTGTTCACCGTCTGCTGCCGGCGACGTTCATTGCGGTCACTGTGTCGCTGTCTCTCACGCGATAGACGCAGCCGTGACATGCAGTCATCATTTGTCATCGGAAAAGTTGGACGAGTTCCTAGCGCAGCGCCCGTGTCAGAGAGAGAGTCACCCTGTCCCTTGCTAGAAAGCAGAGTTTTTGGCTTGCAGATAATTATAAATTGTCTACTGTCATCAGAGTGTATTTGCGGACCACCCAATAAGAATATCTCGTAAGTTTCTAGATTGTAGCTTCAAGATTGGTGCATGCACGCGGATACTGGATATTGACTTTGTGCTTTCCAATTTTCCAAATTTACGATTCCAATTTTTAGTCGTCGCCGAGATATTTCTTTCTCTATAGAGAGACGTTTTCAGACGGTTCCGTGGTTATTTGAAAAAGATAAATTTTCAGTTTTTCAAATTAGCTGGATAAATAAAAAGTAAAATCTAATGGTAAAATATCCCCCTCGAAATCTGAGATTTTTGACTGAACGTGAAGGCTCTCTCGCTGTGCTCTGTCGCTGTGCTGTCGGAGTGTCGGTTGGAACAGATTAAGCATCTATAACACGTGATCTCACGAATGCGACTGTAGTGCACGCAGCTGTGACGCACTCCGACTGTCGTGTGTCACTGGTAATCTGGTACAGTATGGTCCCGTGTAAGCGTGAATGGATAAACTCAGACTCTGCCAGGAAGATCCATTCTTCGGTATTTATTTGGGGGTTGGATATTTTCTCGTTATCGTGAGCTGAACGTAAAAAATATCACTTTTTCCGACGAAGATATCGTGCCAAAGTCGTATTGGGAAGCATATTGTGTTGGGCCGCTACTCGTGTGAGCCCCTGATCTGCATTTCCCGATGATGTCTTCCTCGGCGCTGCTGTTGGGTCACCCGACGCCGGCGCATTTCCTCGCAGACCGTTCCCCGAAACGTGCTCAGAGAAGAGGGTACAAGACTGTATGCAAAGGGAAAAAACTCAGCTCCTCGTTTACCGCGGGAGGTCCTCGTGTTGGGAGGCTGTCCCTTTTCGACAGGCCTCGAACGTGTCTTCAGGCTGTCGAGTCCGCTTCTCAGCCCGCGCCGAAAGAAGCGAAAGAAGAACTGAAGCCACCGCCTAAATTACCAGAAGATGAACAAGACGAAGTCAAAAGCAAAGACGAAGTCAAAAGCAAAGACGAAGTTAAAAGCAAAGACGAAGTAAGCACCGAAGATGAAAAACGGAAGACCCATTTCTCCCCGGTTAGCACCCCCCCGGATCCTATCGAAGGGGTACAAACAGATTGCACCGGGATGGAGGTCGAGGAGGTGATCTTCTCGGACAGCATATACAATCACGAGTTAAGCTGGATGGCTTTTAACTGGAGGGTGCTCCACATGGCGTTGGATACCTCAACGCCGCTTTTTGAAAGGCTGCGATTCCTCGCGATCACCACGCGTAACATGGACGAGTTCTTTGCGAAGCGCGTTGGCGGGCTCAAGCGCCAAGAGGCCGCTGGCGTCGCCAACATCTACCGGCGTAAACGTGGGCACCAATGGTCCCCTGACAAGCAGCTTGATCTTATTTCCAAGGCGGTGAACACCTTTATGCAGGCCCAGAACTCTTGCCTTGTCGATGACGTCCTGCCCGCTCTGCGCGCAGAGGGCATCAGCCTCAATAAGTATGCCGAGCTGTCAGATGATGAGCGCGAGCAGCTCAGGTTTTACTTCAAGAAGGAGGTGGAGCCTCTCCTTACCCCTCTGGCGGTTGATCCAGGCCATCCCTTCCCCTTCATCGGTAGCCTGTCGCTGAATCTCGCAATCTTAATTCGTGATCCAGAAGATGTCGATACTGGAACGCAGCAGCTTGCGAAGCTCGCTATCGTGAGCCTTCCCGCGAGGAGTCAGCGATGGGTTCAGATTCCTGGGAGAACGGCAAACCATTTCGTGGCGCTTGAGGAGGTGGTGATCCACAACCTGGATACGCTTTTCGGCGGAATGGTGATTCTCAGCGTTCATCTCTTCATGGCCACGAGGAACGCAGACGTGCAGCGGAACGAGGAAGAGGCGGACGATCTTTTGGAGATGATGACCGACGAGGTGAGAGAACGCCGTTTTGCCCCTATTGTGCGCCTCGAGGTGAACGAGAATATGGACGATGCCCTCGTGAAGCGCCTTGCCAAGGAAATGCAGCTTACCAACCAGGTATGCCGTCCTGACACATCTGGCGCTTGACCTGCGTTCTCCACCGCGACTTCTGCACGTAGGCCAGGCGTTTGGGAGCTCGCGTCTCCTACAGCTGTAACAGACGGTTGTGTTTTCTTGCCTGCTGCGGTTGTAAAAGCCATACAACCTTTCAAAAGCTTGGGAAGTTTTATCCGAAGCTCTTGGGCCGCGAAAAGAAAACTGATGCTTTCAACAATCCCTTTAAGAGCGCTTGGCGGCCAATACTGTCACTCTTACGAGCTGCTACGAAGCTCTCGGAGAGGGGCAACGGTTTTCGCCTCGTGTATTTTGGACCATGCCTGACGGACCTAATATTTCGTTATACACACAATTTTCGTCAATACAAAGCCTCGCGGCACAATTCAGCTGAACCTCTGTCTCGGGCACGAGTGAGGGAGCCCTGGACCGAGCCGGCCACCGCGGCATCCATCTTAGAATAAAATTCCTTATCACGAACAAGGCAGCAATAAACGCTTGAGCTTCGATGATAAACCCAGCTAGAACTGCAAAGCTGGGCTGTGCGCACGCCACTGCTAAAGTGTCCTAAGTACACTCATCCACGGGTATGAAGTACTCGTCCGAAGCGTGCGGAGCGTTTGCAAGCGGCGCTTTCTCTCCTCCCGAAGTTTTGAGAGGTTTGAGAGGTGGAGCTCAAAACTTGAGAGCCAAATCTATTCCGAGAGTCCTTTCCGGTCGAGGTCCATGTCAGTCCAGTCTCCAGATCGATGTCGCATTCCGTGAGAGACCAAAGTTTGCTGTTGTGCTGGCCTCCGTTGCAGCGGACCGTTCACCTCTCTGGCATCAAAGGGTGACAGCCACTGCTGCATCGGCCTCTTCCTCTGGAGGCTGTGTACACGGGGACCATCGCCTCGGGGTTCAGCTGCTCGAGCTGTGCGCCTGTGGCGGCTGCGTGCGCGGGGACCATCGCCTCGGGGTTCAGCTGCTCGAGCTATGCCCCTGTGGCGGATGCGTGCGCGTGGACCTCAATTTTCTGTTGAATCTTTCCGTCGGCATAGGTTCCTCGCTGCCGCAGCTGCATAGAGCCGCTGTTTCCCGAGTGACCGCGTCACAAGGTAGTCTCTGACAGCTCCCCGAGGCTGTACTCACTAGCTGAAGGGACGGCCGAGCTGAACACACTCGATACTCCTAGGCACTCACCACTGGTGGAAAGGCTCTACGTGCAGAGGGACGCACTTGATGCTTCTCGACGCTCCACAGGGCCGCGGTCGGAGTGCTCCGTGACTCATATAGCAGCAGTGCGGATGTCACGCCGCGGATCTTTCCATGCGTCTCTTGTCTTGTAGCCCATCATCGGGCCGCACTTATCGGCTGCGCACACTATGCTGGACGGAGTCTGTTGTATGAATACCGGGAAGGGCTCTGCGTGGCGTGCCGGAGCGCCCTCCTGAACAGCGGGCCTCGCGGGCGAAGCGGGTGCGCAGGACATCTACTATGTGCGCGGGCCGATGGGGACCGGGGAACTGGACTCGCTGCCAGTGAAGCTGAACATGGGCACGGACTTCGAGTTCTCACACTGGGCGCCTCTCAAGCACCTTCGGCTATCTAAGCTCAAATCGCGCAAGGACATCTTCAAGCTCATGACCCGCGGCGACATCCTGGTGCACCACCCATACCACAGCTTTGCCACCTCCACGCAGCTGCTCATCGAAGCCGCCGCGTGCGACCCCAACGTCGTCGCCATCAAATGCACGCTGTACCGCACCAGCTCCAACAGTCCCATTATCAGCTCCCTGATCGCCGCCGCCGAGGCCGGCAAGCAGGTAAGCACTCTCTCGTGGCCGGGATGCCTGTCACTTGGTGCCCTCACTTGCGACTCGCCTGGCGGGAGCCTGACCTCCGCTTGGAGTGACTCCGGTGTGTGGGCGCATCCTCCGCTGCTGTGCGCGACAGGTGGCAGTGTTGGTGGAGTTGAAGGCACGATTCGACGAGGCGCGCAATGTTGGGTTCGCAAACAAGCTCGAGGATGCCGGGTGCAACGTGGCGTACGGCCTGGTGGGGCTGAAGACCCACTGCAAGACCACACTTGTGGTGCGCCAGATGGAGGACGGCACGCTGAAGACCTTCTGCCACATCGGCACTGGCAACTACAACCCAGCAACCGCAGGGGTGTACACCGACTTCGGCCTACTGACGTGTGACCCAGTGCTCGGGAAAGACGTGATGGACCTATTCAAGTATCTCACCGGGTACCACCGTCAGCAGAGCTTCTCGAAGCTGCTCGTCGCTCCCACTACCATGCGCTCCCACTACCTGGACCTGCTTGACTCAGAGATTGAGAATGCGAAGGCCGGCAAGCCCGCCAGCCTCACGGCGAAAGTGAATGGCATCGACGACGTGGCCATCGTCGCGAAGCTGTACGAGGCTTCACAGGCGGGAGTGAAGGTGACCCGCCCGGGGGTGCTGGGTACAGACACGCATTCGACCTGTGATCAGTTTCAGCAGCATCAGGACGCCTCGCAGTCAAACCCCTGCGAGGCAATGCTCAGGGCCACACACATGTCAGCCAGGCACGGGCGGCACGAGCTCGGGGCCACACACATGTCAGCAAGGCACGGGCGGCACGAGCTCAGGGCTACATGTCAGCAAGCACGGCAGCTCGGGGCCACACACATGTCAGCAAGGCACGGGCGGCGCGAGCTCGGGGCTACATGTCAGCAAGGCACGGGCGGCACGAGCTCGGGGCCACACACATGTCAGCAAGGCACGGGCGGCGCGAGCTCGGGGCTACATGTCAGCAAGGCACGGGCGGCACGAGCTCGGGGCCACCTGTCAGCGTGCCGATTTCATTCTTTGATTAGGCAATTGGGTTTAGGCACTGCCTCAGTTATCACACACTGCATCTGATTGATTGGTCTCTCAGATATATCCAATTAGCTGGGGTAAGCGATGCCGCTAATATGCTTCGGGAAATGATATATTCGACTTGCTGGGGGATGTGACACGTTCGAGTCGCTGGGGATGCGACACGCTTAATTAGCTGTGAGATTTGGCAAGTCTTTTTTGTGGGGCTGCATTTAGATTGAGATGAGGCCGCCCGGATCCAGGGGCTTGATGAAGTCATGTCTTGGCTTATTACACGTAGCAACATGGGTCCCCCCCCTTACATCTCCCCCATGCTGATGATTGTACAGGCTGCGGCTCAGCTTGTTTTAATTCGATGGTGATTATCGTTTTTCTGCACCAATGAGTTGCCGACGTGTGCACGCAGGTGAACCTCATTGTGCGAGGCATCTGCCGAATACGCCCCGGGGTGCCCGGCATCAGCGACAACATTCGTGTGATAAGCGTGGTGGGCCGCTTCCTGGAGCATCACCGTATTGTCACGTTCGAGAATGACGGGGATCCCCTGTTCTACATCGGCTCTGCAGATTGGATGACGCGCAACCTCATGCGCCGCGTGGAGGTGGCAACGCCAATTGAAGACCCGTTGCTGAAACAAGAGCTGAGTGACACCCTCGATTCCTTCCTTGTGGACTGTACAGCTTTTGAGCTGATGGCGGATGGCTCGTATGTGCAACGCAAGTCTGAGTACCCAGCTGATGTGGAGCTTGATGCGAAGCTGAGCCTGCCGGTGAGAACGCTTCCGCCTTTTCCTGGATTGATCATGTCAGTTACACTGCTGCACATACAACTCAAGTACATGTGACCTGCCTCGTACCGGAGAGGGAGCGGTGCGAATAGTGTGCTGCCAAGGTGTTGATGCGCCTGTGTTCAATCTGACCACTGCTGTAACCTAGTAAACTGAAAATTTGAGCTCGGGAGTGGGATTGTACGTGGACTGAATTCCTGTGAGATGCGCGTGTGGTGCTATGTCGGCTCCTGCAGGCGATGTCGGAGAGAGTGGGGGTGCAGCAAGCACTGATGCAGCGGTTCACCACTGAGAGGAAGAAGTTCAAGAAGATGTCGCGCAAGGCCAGCCAAGTAGTGCGCAAGGTTCGCAAGGGGAGCACAAATTCTAATGTAGGTGACGCAGACTATGATCTAGAGGGGCTCGAGGAGTACGATGTGTACGACGTGGACGGTTCGGATACTAGCTCGGGATTCTCTATTACCTCCTTCGACGAAGGAGATTGATTACCGGCTTCCTTCTAGCAAGTAGTTCTAGGGAAGGGTAGGGCGAGATCCTACAGAAATAATTCTAAATTGCACTGTGGGATCAGTGTAAAAGTAAGCACGATGAACGCCCGAAGTCGAACACTGTGTAGTATGGTTAATAAGCTGCCGAGTCGTGAATACACGAAATAACCTGACTTGGGATCGGTGCTGCACAATTTGTGGCGTTGCATGGTTCATTTTGACGGCATGCTGTATTGCCTGCCTAACACGTGATGCCATGTCAACAAACTCGAACACATAAGTTCATATCAGACTTGGCGGGTATGTGGACTTAAATTGCGATGAAGAACTCATGTGCGTGATGTAACTGGACTGATTGCCGAACCGAACAACAGTGCAAAGTCATAGCATGTGCAAGCTCGATGGTAACCAATACGTACACTACTTGTCCAATTATTCGTATTCCCACCTTCCTTGGGGAAGGTGGGAGGGTTTTATAACTTGATGGGTATTGAACGAGGGTGCTGATATGAATTAGCACACAAACAGTATATCTTATTAGCAGGAAGACAGCGGGATATATACACATGCATGGAGAGTATGTGAGCGTGGTTGCATGCACTATCACCCTGCTATCACTCAGTCCACAATAGATATCCATCACAATAATTAGTTTCCGTCACAATACTTACTATCCGTCACACTGATACACATTAATTATATTTTACTATCCGCACCGTGAGTTGAGCGAGATGATGCAGATGTTCCACGTAGCTCTTGCTGCAATATACTGCCCGATGGCCGCTGCTCATATAATAAGTGCATGTTGCTACATCCTACGCGCTTAGATATACAACGCGAGCACTTATTGCTGGTTGCAAAATTCAGAATCGAGCACGCTTTTCTAGAATAAGACGGCGTCATATCAGTTGCAAACAAACTCATTTGCGCACTAAATAGTATAGGATACCTCCCAATTGCAATAATGCGCCCGCACGCAGACATTGTACATGCAGCTTTGGGACGCTAGCTTGCAGAAAATGTCGACAGCATCGTACTAAACACGTTGGCGAAGCTCGGAGGCTAAAGCCGCAGCTTGCGCGCATGCAATCAAACGACTACTCGCCTTCGGCTGGATATGAGAATAGGCGAACAGATCATGCTTCGCGGTTTGACGCGTTCGTTGCCTTCTTGCGCAATGGGACGTCAATTCGCGCTGGAGATCCATTCGTTATGCAAGTTGTCTGCCATCCAAACTTCTCTCCACGTGAAAAACAAATCAAGTATTTTTTTGTGCAAGAATCAGGCAGCGTCGATGAACACGCCGATCTTCCGCAGGGATATCGTAAAGCAAACTCCCATCAAAATTATAAGACGAACAAAGGGGTTGGACATCCGAAGGGTTATTTCTACGAGCTCAATATGTACGTCGCCACCAACGCGCGCAGCCATCATCACACCAGTACAACGACTGGACGCACTTTCACCCGAGACGATTCGCATGACGGACCAAGCGTCTCAACAAAAGGTGAACATTGGTGATGTCGAAAGTTTAATTGGATTAGATACGAGACAGTGACGAAAATTGATACGTAATGTATACGTACATACGCACTGCGTGTACAACATCCACAGTGATCCTATGCATCTTCTGTCATGGCTGTCATGACAGCGTCTAGATAGTGTTAGGCTTAACATTCCTTTCACCAAAGGAAGGATACACGCTGGTATTATCATATACCATGCATAGGTTTAATGCATTGAAGTATGCTAAAGTATAAGCAACTGTGATTACATCATCGACAATATCAGCACGATCCAGCACGATCCTGCTTGTAATAAATAAGTCCTGATTGTAAATTTTGTAGTCATTTTGAAAGTTCTGTAATTCCTCAAGGCTTGATAGTATGGCTTCGCGAATAAACAGTAGTTCCACGAATCGTAGTGTGTGAATTCGAACAGCAACGACTCCCTAGCAAACCATCAACTACATACTGCAGTACCGACGACGGATATGTAGTGTAAAAGCAATTGTGCAAATGGCGGAAACAAATTCATCGGTAACAAAATGCATTTTTTCGTTGGATATTCGCGCACAACAGTCTGAGAGTGGTTTTAAATCTGACATGAATCAGATTTGGTGCAAAGCGGAGACTATTAATGCGCGCTCTCCATATGCTATATATTCTTCCATCAATGCATGCAACCCAGTGTCATCCTCGTGTTTAAACAAGCCAGCTGCATCCAAAGCTCAGCTCAGGACAGCACGGATACAATACAGCTATTCGTTATGCATATGCACTCACCTGATAGACTGGTCCATTTTTTTAAATATGGGCCGCTCTCTCAAAAATACTCTCAGTTGACGGCACTGTCTCAACAAAGGTATTACAGCCCTGCTATGTTATTTGGCTTACAGATGAACAAAACTTCACTGATGATGAGTTAATATATTTTGACTCTGCTCCTCTAGTCATACACCGTAAGGGTGCACGTATGCTAGTGGGGTCGGCCCCTTAGGCAAGGGCCAAAAAGCGGTTATGAACTGCCCTGCTCATCATTGCTTCTCCTACTTCAAAATATGACATAATAAAAACAGAGTTTACTTGAGAGTATTATATAGTATGACACGTGGTAAAAAAGTAAAAAAGTGATGATAACCCTGGTTGGCTTCATAGCAAAATTGACCGAGGCTTTAGGCGGGTGCATACAGTTATAAAAAACTGTGATTACACGCACTTGCCACCCTTGCAATACTCGGGTCGACATGTTGAAATTGAATAACGTGAGCGAGTCAAGGTACTTAGCGTGTGTATGTGTGTATGGATATATAGAGGGAATATATGATGGTGAGCTGGTTGTGTCCATGTTGAGCATCAGCAACACGATGAGCTGCCCATGGAGCCACTTGTGTGCTTATTGGTATATGCACAATCATATGCGCGCGGGTGCAGGATAGAGAGTATTTATGGGGGTGAGCTGGTTATGTCCATGGGCAGCACCAGATTGTGACCCGCTATAGATTTCAGGCACGCAATATATTGAGGCGATTCGTGTGGATAGCGACACATCGTGAATTGCTGCCACGCAATATATTGGGGCATTAGATAGTGACCCGCTATAAATTGCATGCAATATAATGAGACGTGTAGAGAGTGACCCGCTGTTAATGTCTGGCAAGTAATAACCTGAAACATGTAGACAGTGACCCGCTGTGAACTTCTGGAGGCACACACCATAATGGGGCATGCAGATAGTGACCCGCTGTGAATTGCATGCAATATAATGAGATGCGTAATGAGAGTGACCCGCTGTGAATGCGTGGCAAGAAGTTTCCTGGAACATGTAGAGAGTGACACGTTGTGAATTTCCGACACACAACATAATGGGGCATGTCGAGAGTGACCCACTATAAATTGCATGTAATATAATGACATGTGTAGCGAGCGGCCCACAATGTATGTCCGCCGGCGCGTGCCTGTGCTCGCTCGCGTGAGTGTAGATCAGTGAATAAAATCTCACTTTATGACAAACTAATCGAAGCCTTGTACGCACATCTGGACAAATACTCCATTCACGATACCCCTACTGCGTGCAGTGCACGCACACGACACCTTGCCCATCGAGAGCTACTATGGGGAAGCACGAAACCAATTCGTAGGAGGGAGTGTCGGCTTCCAACACGCGAGGCATGGGCTCCGCGCATGCAGTATACGCGATACCACGCTCACTGTTGCGCCACCTATTCTGCGAGCTGAAGTTGGGAGAGCGCATGAAGGATGCGCAGAGCCCGCTGGCGGTCATGGGCCTGATATCAGTGTTGACGGGCGTAATGACCGCTGAAGACCTGCAGAGCTGGGGGTGTACCATTGCTACTGAACCGTCTGAACGTCGACAGCGCGATTCGGTAAAGAGCTTTCCGGGAAGCCCAAGGCGCAGAGGAGGGACCCATACCCGAGGACTGGGGGGCACGGAGCCACGGACCCAAGAACCGAGGGCTTAGCAGCTGAGACCATTGTCTTAAGTGTAGCTTGCTCCTCAGACAATGTGCGTATACGGGCAAGGAATCACAACGCTAGCGAGGACGTAGGCGCGCCTAAGGGGGGGGGAGTTGTACTAGGGTAGAACGCGAGTCGGACGAGTGATAGACGTGTCAGAGTGACGAGTGACAGGACTTATGGCAGTCACTATTATGACCTGAGAGGCATGACAAGAGTGACTGATGATAGAATTCAGAGCCTTAGTGTGACACTGGGATATCTGCACCTACAGCAGACAAGGCTCCAGAGAAATGGTGGGAAACTATCCAGAACTCGGACAGTCGAACAGAACTTGAGGGAAACCAGGAGACCTCAGTTACTGCCACATCAGCAGATCTATGGGCATTCAGAGGAGAGACCGATGAGATGACAGATGATAGATCCTAATTTATTGGTAGCTGCAGTCTGATGACTGAACAAATAGCGGAATCGAATGTGAAGGGACAGGCATGTGCCGGTCAAATCCGAGGGAAACCTAGGGAGTTCGAATCGACAAGTTACTACAAACAGAAATGAGCAAGCTCTCACAACAGTTTTTGAATCCGTCACAATTAACAGCCAACCTCTGGTTGCGTAGTAACTTCAAATTGCCTTAGGTTTGCGCTCGAACAACAGGTGTGGTAAAAAGTTGATATTTCACGGTAGGTGTTCCTACACACGGCAGACTGTATTGCGGGCTTACATTGTGATCGCATCTAGGTGCAATGTCTTAACATAACGTTTATGACCAATAAAAGGCGCAATATGTCTAATGCAAAGAGGATGTAAGACTAGTCTTGCAGAATGCTAGAGATCTACAAAAAAATCAATACAAAATTTGCCGGTAATTGCTCTGCTCGACAGCAAAAAACTTAAAGAAAGATGAAACGGGCATGCAACATGTGTACAATCATATGATAAACAAAATGCCGATCCAGAAAATTATCTATCTGGCAGTTTATTTTCCGTTTCCTCCCAAGGCATTTCTGCAAGTCCTCTGCGCCTGACCATCTGGAAGAAAGGAGATGCATCTGTAAGTTGCTTCCATCTGAGTTGCTAGTGTTCTTGTTTAGTGATACCGTATCAAGGTCGCAACACGCAATTGGTGCGATGGGAGGTCTGTACAAGAGACAACACCAGGTAATCTATCTCCCTGACTCATCACCGTCATGCCCATCGTCCATCAGCGAGCTGCGCCGCTGGTTGTCCACCGTAGCTACAGTCAGCAGCGCCTGTGAAATGTACACAAGACACCATATAAGTTGAGTATTGGGTAAAAACAGGGCTCTCCTCTATCCAGGCTATGCACAGCGCCCTGCTGGCTAGACGGCGCAAAGGACAGATGGTCAAGCGCAGACTGGCCGAGAAACAGGTTTAGTACCTGTGTCCACGCTTCTGCTGCCCACTCTTCTTCTGCCTGAAAAACCCACATCCGATGGGCAAACCTCCCTCTCGGAATCCGCAATGCCATTTTCTCTGCCCGTGCTGCCATGTCTGAAAGAAGCTTAAATGCTCTGACGATCAATATCACTCTTAAGCCATCTTGCATATTGAAACCTTCACAATCCTTTAACAATCTTTGCGGTTGAAACACACCGGATGCATCTACATTGCCCTCCAAGAAGTGCTCTGGCACCAAGGATATTCACAACTCCTTACGCGAGGCGCCTAGTGCTGCGGATATTTGTGGCATCGCAGGAACAGTCTTCCCCTGAGCATGATTGCGCTGGTGTACATTCTGAATATCTAGCGTAGTCCAAGAAGAGCTGTGCTGCAAAATGTTCGACCTATGCGATTTAACACATGTTTTCCACATGGTATGAATTGTAGTTCACTCACTGACCATCTCTGTCCAGCAAAATCGACAATCACCTTCAATATAATCGTTGCACTGTTTTTTTCTATCGAATGCCATTTAAAGTATGGGAAAAAGTGTAGTCTTGGCAAAGTGTTCCATGTATGAGATTATCTCCATTTTTTGATGTTTGCACATTTGCAGGAAGATTTCGTCCAAGCCTTTTTACACACCCCATGTGAAGTTTTTTGCAGCCAACAAGGAAAAAGGTCCCCGTGTTGAGCCTTCATTAAGGGTTCCAGTTCTATCAGTTTTTTCTGAACAGCTGTGAAACATATATTCTGAGCACTTAACATGGGCGTTTTACTATTTCTTTGATAGGACGGTGTGATAAGTACTTTAGGATGTTGTTCTTATTGCTGGACAGATTTATGTGACTCGAGTGTTTTCTTGGTGCAAGTATGAAGTTTCCATTAAATATGTAACCAAAACATCGTATGCCTACAGGTCTTGCCAGGCAAAAAGGAGCATACCCTCGTTATGCTTTTGCAGCTAAACGCCACAAGCCCGAGTCAGCCTCTATGAGACCTTCCGACGAAGTGTTCACACAATGTGGCTTATGCAAAATCACGATAGATCCGTCTCCACCCACTTGGGACTTAATACCAACATATGTTCATTTCCAGGAGAGGTGCAGAAGGAGCAGCGTCGTGTGAAGCTGGAAAGTTCTGGGGTGGCAGAATACGCCACAGCAGCTCGCAGCGCGCACCTGCAGAACGAACTGCCGCTGACGGTTCTTATTGGCCTGCCATGCCTCGAAGGTGATGCACAACCTGAGCACTCCGCCAGTCACCAGGGCCGCCCTTCGGAAGTGTCGCGGCTCACAAAAAAAAGCAAACGCTAGCAAGCTGAGCCAGTGAGCACAACCGCGCAGCTTCAAGGCAGCTGCCTGAAGCAAGTCGCAGTTTGCACGGCGACTGCGGGCAGGAGTTTATACACACGACCAGTTTGAAAGTCTAAGGAGGGCAGTCAAGGGGGACGAGAATACGCTGAGTGCGGGGGCTAAGCTGCACCTAGGGTTGTCCTTGTAGGGCAGGATCTTCATCTTGGCGAGATCGATCGCGCCCAGTGACTTCTCGTCCTCCTGCAGGTGTCATGCATCTCCTTATGTGAAGGCATCCAACAAAAGGCGCCCATCAGGAGTCACTCGGTGGCAGAGCCCCTGATGCGGCGCTCAGCTTCTGCGCCTGCGGGCAGCAGGTGCGCCATGCCGCGATGGGCACACCTTGGCGGCAGGGTCAGAGGCGTAGTACTTGAGGACATGCCCACCCGACTCCTGCGCCAGAACGAAGAACCGCTTCTGCCATCGGTAGGGGAACTTATTCCGCTGTTTGCTAAGATATCCCTGCACGCCCCCTCCCAGCCGCCGACCCCAACTCAGACGTTGGGCCGCGAGGACGCACGCTGTCAACTCAAACGTGAGGCCGCGAGGACGCACGCTGTCAACTCAGACGTTGGGATGCAAGGACACACGTTGTGTGAGCCGGTGGGACCCCCAAGTGAATCACCCGTTTCACTTCGGTGGACTGTGAAGTGGTGCTGCCCATGCCCGCCATCGCACTGCCAGGTTGCGAGTTGGCCACCTGCTCCTGCTTCGGGAAACCGGCGGCCCCCCTGCCCCGTCATTTCTGCTTACAAGCATGGCATCCGCTCTCCCGCGCTAAGACGTTTTCTCACTTTCCAGGGGGACCTGGACGAGCCTCGATCAGCGTACGTGGTGGATCGTCCGTGCACACCGTGAAGTCGCCTACTTGACCACTCGCTTCCCAAGACCTCGCCACGGACGTATGGCTTGCGGTACCGTAGACAAGAGGGCAGGTGAGCAGACATGGCATGCTTCCTCAACACGAGTGTGAAAATGAAAATAGATGAAGAGTATTCGAGGGGCCAGATGGCGTCGTCGATGTGAACATTTCTCAAGCGGCGTGTACGATTGAGCGCACACTACACAGGTGTGTGCGCTTGTGATTGAGCTGGCAGCCTAGAACCCTAGGACGCAATTCGGGTACGAAGTAGTACCCTTAGGACTCCTGTCGGGGTTTTGGCGGAGAGCAGAGAAGTTGCAAATATGGGTTTACCCCCGGACCTTGTGTTCAATCAGGCTCTGGCGTTTCTTCAGGATGTTGTCCACACATGCCTGCATTGCATTGATGATCTCTTCGGATTTCTTGGACTTGAGTTTTACCTGTTAGGTGTCACCTTTCGGCTATTCAGTGCTGGCGAAAGATGCGTGGACTGATATGTTTACTGCAGAAAGAGTGGGCTCGCAGGGCAAGGTCAACAACTTTGGAGCGTACTGTTTCAAGCACAAATGGACAAAGTTATCATTACGACACAACCAAGTCAAACGGAACCTTAACAGTCTGACTGTCTTGCCTTGCGGCAGGATGCTTCACCTCTTTCTCGCCTTCAGGCGTGTTGACGAGGATGAAGAACTGATCTTCTGTGTACCACCAACCTGGAACAACCGCCCTACCGCTAAAGAAAGAAAGTAAAAAAAAAAACGGGGTGCTAGGGGTGTTAGCATCCCTAGCTGATCCCTCTTTCAGTTCAACGGAGTGGCCACCTGCAAATCCGCTGGTGCCACGAGAGAGCAGAGAAGCGTCAGGCACGAAGCCTCTCCAGTGGAATATTGTATGTGCATTCCTCATAACATGCGTGGCTTCTTTTTCTTCGCCTCATATTGCAACGCTTTGATTTTGGAATGCAACAAAGTTTGGAATACCGAAGAGTTCACGAGGCAAAGAAAATCGAGCACTCCGGAAGTGCCCTCTCCAAAGGAAACGACGGTGTGCGCTTACTATCAATCTGATCAAATTTGTAGTCATTCAACACATCGTCACCAAGAATATTCCACAACTTCAAACCATCGGCTCCCACCTGTCCCGAGTGCCGCGCCTCAAAATTAGAAGAGAGCTACAGGCTTTCCCACCTTCCTCCCGTGTCTCGGTTATGGTTGAGCAACGCTTCTTTTTCATACAGGCATCATCCCTTTTTCGGCTTGGAGCTTGGCTGCCGTGATCGGCGTTGCTGTGGTACTCAACTAGAGTCGGCAAGTTGTAAATAAGCTGACGTGGAACGCTGCCGGGTGGTGCTACACGCGTCACCGAAATGAGCGGCCTTTGCGGAGTGCAGCAACGTCGTGTCAGCAACAAGTGGACAACAATGCAGCGGAGGTGTGCCAGGGTGTTTTGCGTCAACTTGTTACCTCCAGCTGGCTCAGGAACATCGACTTCTTATCATCACCGGGAATGACAACCTACAGCACCGCAAATATTTCCCAACACTCAAATCCGCCGCCAATGAGTTCTGGGTCATGGTTGACTGCACATAGTGACGTCTGTCTGTCCAATCTCTGGCTGAGACAAGAAGCGCTGAACAAGGAAGTTAAAGCCTTGCCAAAAAAAGAGGAGGAACAAGCAAACTCAAAAGGAAGAGTGGCGAAGTCACTGCTTTATGAGCATACAGAAGAAGGGTCTGGAGTTCGCGCACCGAAAAACGCCGTCCAGGACTCGCGCTGTCGCCGTTCATGCCTCTCATAGTGACCAGTCGCCTGTACAACGATCAGCAAACGACTCATCGAAGGAGGGACGTCAGCGAAGAATTTGTACGTGGGTATTTTTACCACGGCTTAGCGGAGTGAGGCCGGAAAAACCTACTATGACATGATAAACATGCCGGATCGAAAGTTTCGAGGAAAGCTAGAACAAACTAAACTGCAAAGATAGGAAAACCCATGACAGCAATCCAACAACTACGAGCTCTGTAAAAATAAAAAGTGGGACATGTGTGAGCAGAAGCAGCCCATACGAAAGCTCCGTGCACAACTCCAGCGAACCCAGCGTCAAGTTGGGAAAACAGCTCGAGTTTGAACGTGGAAACTAAGTAGTAAGTTGATAGGCGCTAAACGCATGTCTTATTTGTCTGGTCTGATGCTAGCAGTTCGCTTAAGATTGTCTTTGAATGAAACTCTCAAGTGTAATTGAAGCTGCGGTGAAAAAAGACGGAACAGCAAGTCAGCAAGAGCACAGCAACTAGTCGACAACGTCGGCGTCAAACACAGTGCAGACATATTTAAAATCGACTATCTAACTGTAAAAGTGAACACCTTGACACAAAGTTGAGAACAAGTCCTTTCGACTGACGTGTCACTTAAGTCGGAGCTCCTGTCCTCCGAGAAGCGGCTGCGTATTGTGGGCGCATTATTTCAATTGAATTGCGTACAAAGATGTTGCAAGTAAAATGTAATCGGGGGTCAGGTGACTACTTCACAGAATTCACAAACATTGAGTGAACGATCTTGTAACCAGACGTCCCGTTTTCACCGTACGAATAAAGTGAGTCGCATTGGCGGCGCTGAAGGGGGGGAAGTGAAACATTCGAGGTGACGGAACAAGGAAAAACCCCAGCGCGACAAAGAGTTTGATGTCGTGAACGACGGAATAGATAGCGCGATACATCATCAGAGGAGGTGAGGAACAACCCATACAGCTGGGAAGTAGTTCAACACTCATAAGCTCAATTTTGGCTCACAATTTTGCTTGCAGTTCGCAACGAATTAAGTATACTTTTGATACAAGGAAGAAAATGGAAGACAGCGCTAAAATACCTCGGACAAACACCGGAGGCCTTTTTCACGTTGCGTAAGTGGATGCAGTACGGCAATTGCACTGTTCCTAACCTTGACTAAAAAACATATGTTGATCTGGTATGTTTTGGGTTCTTGCGCATCCGTCGACTTGTTTGAAGTAAAAAGTCGTTGTCCGATGCTCTCTGGTGATAACCGATAGGGTTCGCTTGGTTCGGATGATAAGCCAGTTGCGAGTTGGTGGCACGTGATGCTGATGTTTTTCATTTTGATTTTCATGAACATCGGGAAACAGTTACTGTAGAGTTTCAGTCAGCGTTTCCTCACCCCTCGATATAGGATTCGGATCCCACAATCGACAATGACAATCGACAATGACAATCGGAATCTCGAACTGGAATCGAAATATCAAATTCAAATCCGAAATCGAACGATACCTCGCATCTGGATCTCATCACATACGACAGTGCTGCACACTGCACAGTCGCAATTCAGAAATCTGAATTCATCCACATTCCAAATCGAATATGCAATATCGAAATCGAATGCCTAACGTCATCTTCAGTTGATCGCTCACGTCAGTTCGAGACATTTCAAAGCTCATCGAGTGTCAAGAATTTTTTTGTGATTTGTGCGAAAACACCAAAAATTGAGGAAGGGGAGGACAATTTTTCGGATCGGTCAAACAAAAACACGCAACCAGGTCATAGCTCATTTCTCACATGTAACGTTAAGTCAAGCGCTGAAATCACCTCACTGAACGGCGAAGGAAATCGAAAACACCAAACCTCGAAGTCAATTTTGGAGATTGGAGGTAAGGTGCATATTTTTAATGTATTACCTATATGCGTGTTTGTATGAATTTTCGAAAATTTAAGAAGCTTTAATCTGGTTCAACATAGGCATTCTGTTTGCTTTTCCAAGGTCGGGGTTTTTGCAGCGTCAGCATCGTGCGTTGACCATATGTATTTGCCACCCGCACTGTGGATGTTTGTGAAAGCTTCTTTGATTGATTTTAAGAGTTTTTCGATTGCTGTGCTGAATTTTGAACGTGTAAATTTTGCTTCCGAAACCATACCTTATCGTTGTGCGCCTGTGTCCCCAGCTTACTCCGAAGGATCACTCTTACCGACCTTTGTTCTGGAACTATGGTACACGTTTCTGTTGCCAGCCTCTTTCGCTGTCGCACTTTCCTTTTTAATTTTTTGTCAAAGTACACGTAGTGACCTTATTTTTATTGGCTTCAGGCTGAGGGGAAGCACACAATCATTCTCCTTCAACCTACTGCTAACAAGACAAGTAGAACCTTCCTCGATTTCGAGACGGTGCCGCTCGCTATGGATGGTGACTTCCTGTATTTCTTTTTTGAATTATTGTATCACTGCAGAGACCCATTCCTGGACACAGTGTTTTGTTACTACCCGGCCTGTCGTTGTTTTTGAAGATGACGTTACCAGGTTGTTGTCTTCTCTGTGAACAGGGGTTTGCCAGCTTTTTGAAAAACGGCTGAAGGATCTAAATCCAACAATGCGCAACATCACATACGACATTACAGATCTCTACACATACATCGATCAGCTTGCAGACATGAGCGCCCTTGTGTAAGCGCACGTCGCCTCCACCCCCGTACGCATCTCGCGCTCTTCATGTTATCGCTGCGCTTGCACAAACCCCTAAACGCACAGTACTTATTTTTTCCAGGAGTTACTACTATGTAGCTCTGGAAAGCCTATCTCACATGTTGTGTGTCACTTTTGCAGGTATAGCCCGCAAGTGAACGCCTATTTGCCATACAATAAAGAGTGGATCAAGAAAAGGGCCTTCGCTCACCTGAAGAGGCAGGCACAGTGAGCAGGCACCTTCTCTCTTACGGCGGTCTTGCAACTGCAGGCTTTGTCGATTAGCGCTAGCCGCGACGGCTTGACGCGGTATTTCGCGCAAGCCGCACCTTTCACCTTTGTCTTCTTCGGCGAAACTAACGAACTTTGCCCCGCTGGTGAAAGATCGCCATTCGACCTAAGAAAACAGATACGGGTTCAGGCCAGGAATTCCAAACATTAGTTCAACACAGGAGTGAAACGAAGTCGGAAACTGATACAAGAGAGCGTGCACGCTGGGAAGCTACCCACGAAGTAAACGGCAAGGTCAGCCTATATGTGATGCAAGACGAATGAAAGAACCGTATTTCTATCAGTAGGGACTTTGTCATTGGTACCGAAAACCGTGGTTTTCCCGGGAAGTTGTGTATACCAACGGGTTGATCGTTTTATTAAGCTCCTCCTGTATGTTTAGTACTGAGCACTCCCTTTGACTTCCGCCTTCTAATGCATAGCTGTAGCTAGTAACGTGTCATCTTCGACGGTCATACCTTGCATCGACGAACCCTAAAGTCGCGCGTTACGTTGCTAGGGGGCGTGCCGTGGATCTAGCTAGTTGTACCTCGCTTGTTATTCTTTCACAGGTTGAGTATATGAGAATTTGCGACGAGGTAGAGTCGAAGATTTAAGGCGGCAGTACGCTTTCTTTATTTCCTGAAGCTGTGGAAGCATCATTCTTCGGCAGTACGTTTACATTTTTTTCCTCAGACTCATTGCATCTCAGCTGTGAGCCATATGTACCTTACTTTAATTTGAGCCATAGGGGTGTGCAACTGGCTTCTTGTTTATTTTCTGTGGTTCAATCTCTCTAGGGGTAGCCATAGGAGTCCACACAGTTGGTGCATCATCCCAAGCTGAAGCGAAACAGCAGTATTCCATTTGTGTAGGGATAGCACATACTCAAAGTAGCAACCGAAATAGCTATTTCGGTTGCCTTCTTAGTTATCGACGGCACTTCGATACCCGGAAAATGGTATTGGCTACGGGCAGAATTTGTAAACAATCGACTATGTCTGCAGAAATGTGATGAACGGTTAAATAGTATATGGAAAGGCGAGAATTCCATCATCGATAGAGTGAGGATGCCATCCGAAAATCGTTTCTAATCGACGATATATCGGTCAATTTATTATTTGCAGGTATCGGTAAAAAATCTATGCCTGTGGGTTGGATTTCCGTTATCGGGATTTTTCATTAGAATATCCTGACCAGCGGGAGCACGGCGGAACGTAGTAATTATGTAGTGCAAGGCAGCACGGTATGGGTTGCTCCGGTGACGTATCAATGACGATTCCGATGACACACCGACTGTTGCGTTCGGACACAATATGTTATGTGTCAATATTGCTACTTTAATATAAAGGAAATACCTATCGTTAATTACGGGTGTTGTGATTTATCGGTATACCGCGACACCCGATATCTACGTATATGTACCTTAATTATGGGGCAATTTGGGGGATAACAATATCTACGTATTTGTATGTCATCAAGTATACGCGCAACATTCCACCCTAGCACGGGCGCTAGTACACAGTACTTACACGTGTGTTCAGTCTTGAAAACCGATAAGACCAAACTAACTACGTTTTGCGGAAAAAAACACGTGCTTCAAGCTTCTCCAACACTACGCGTTTTAAATAAAAGAATGCATTTTTGTCTCCCAAACTTGTCACCCGAAGAAAGCCCACTTGATGGCAAGGATGAATTCACTGGTCTACGATGCTGTTCGGTTTGGCAAAAATGTGCTATCTGAAAAGTACTACTAAATAACGATGGCATGGCATGGATGCCTAAAGATGTGTCGAATGTGCTGTTCGGTTAATTGGCAACCTTTTTGGCACATGAGCCACCATCTGGGTACCTCCTCCCAACAGCAACGCATTGAGGCAAAAAAACGAATGCTTCGGTGTAGGACAAAGCACTTACGGCATCGCCGATTCATGCTAATAGATTCCGTAACGGGACAGACGAAATTTGACGTTTACCACCATCATCAATCAGTAGGAAATGACGACTATTACGAAGTCGGGCAACCATAATGCCAAAGTATATTTTTATTAAGCTCTATGTTCAAACAGGTGGCGGGGTCATCAGCATATGCTTATGTGCATCACGCATGTTTTGGTTGTTTTCACCCCCTGCGTTATGCATGTGTGTTGTTATTGGTGTGCCCGCCCCCATCCAATAAGTCATAAATTGTCCACTTGGCAGAATCGAAGGTACGATGTACTAGCAACGAAAATCTCGTATATGTTGCTGGAGCAAATTAGAAGCAGCGCCATAGAGCAAACACCTCCTGCTTAAATTTGAGATAACGAAGCACTCATAAAACGATAAACTCCCCCGATACATCGTACATTAGCACATGCCTGCAAAACGATGTTCCGTGCGTCCGCCCGGGTCTTAGTTCTTTGGCGTCATATCATACAGTAGACTCATCTACTCTGCACACGGAGACACAATCGACTAATAGTGGCCATATGCCCGACATCGGATACACATTTTGGTGATCCATCTGCTGTCATCCACACATCATACTGTTTATAGCAGTGGTCTCAGATGTGGATAGTAAGATGTCAAGGCCCAACTGAGCCCGCAACATATGTCAGTCGCCGACCCTCTGTTGTGCGTCGAGCAATAAGGTGACTATGGATGGCGCGGGTCACGCCGCTCACTATGAACGTGCATAAGTGAATATAACATCACACATCTTAAGCGATGGAAATGCACTTTGCGTGTTTATTTGCACAATATTGTTATTACGCAGGCCGCCGTCGTCCACGTGGTAAGTTACAACTCAATGGAACGTTTGAAGTCGCACATGTGCAAGCCATGCTGATGCACCTCATACTCACAAAAGGTAACGATTAGCTTCAAGCGAGTAGTAAATCCTTACAGCTGCGTGGTCATCACTGCATGCACACCAGTAACCAGAAGAGTGGGTGGAAGATTGGCACTTATTTTATCCAATGATGCAGTGTACCTGCATGTCCCATGCCCAACTTACATCAACCTTCCCTTTAAACGTGCTTTACTTCAAAGGCTGTCACAGATGTTTGGGTGACGCGAGAAATGAGCTGCACAAAGCTGGGAGTCGCTACACCTTGCTTACTTTCCCTACTCAATCCAACTCTTGCCCACCCCTCTTTTGTTTCTTTTTCTTTTTTCTTTGTTCTCCTCTCTTCTTTTCCTTTTTCCTTGGTTGCCCCCCCCCTCTTCTTTCTTTATTATTGGGGGGGTGGGCTTCTTCAGTTACTGGTGGCTCCCTGCCCCCTTCTCTGCGGGCTTCGGTATGCTGCTTGATTATTCTTTATTATTCTTTGCTTTTACTTTTCTTTGTCTTTCCGGTTGATTTTTCAGTGGATTCCTTCCTCCTAGATCCCCTCGCCCACTTGCCTGCTCTCACTGTCATCCGAGAGATCCTGCACATTCGCTCGATCGTCTCCTCCCCTTCCGGATTCCCCCTCCCGCCCCCAGCCTGCTCCGTATCTTGTATTTCTTACCTCATTTCCTCTTCATTTGTGCATTCTCTGCTTTGCATCCTCCCCTGCCTTCCCTGTGACTAGCATTTCTAGCTCTCAGTTATTTTACCTTTCGATCCTCTTGCCTCCCGGTGCTTACGCTGTGCTTCGACACCGCGCCCTCACTTCCTCACGCTGCGACGCGGCCTGCTTGAGCTCCTGCTTGCCTGCTTCGTGCCTGCCCTCTATCCTTCGACGGTACGCTCTCTACTCTCTAATGCCCTCCCACAAGCACCAGACTGGTAACCTCTCCTTTTTGTCGCCATAATGGTTTTTTTTGTCCCCATGCAGAATTTTCAGGTTGGTTGCAGAATTTTCCGGGGAAAAATGATCCGAGCCCTTTGAAATTCCATTTCAGTTCCTGTTCTGTCATTTTTTCTCAGGAAATTCTGCATCGCCATCGCCATCGGATATTTGTCGCCATCGGGGTGATTTTTTGAAAATGGCCGACGGCGAGAAATTTTCTTGTTTCATAGAAGAAGCAGGTGAAATTTTGTTGCCATGCTGGACAGACCCATGGCAACATATTTTCCACGATACTGCACTGCATTCACCTTAGGCATACAGAGCGGCATATAGGTCCTTCGGTTTAGGACCTGGCCTTGTATCTGGGGAGCCCAGCGCGAGTGGAGAAACCTTGGTAGGGTCACGTGCACTATGCCTTGGTTTCCCCTGTAATTCTTTCTGGCTTTTGCTCGCCTGGGTCCGAGCACCCCTGCTGGAGCCTCTGATCGCAGCACACAATTCACGGGGACGCACGGTGCAGTGTCGAGCGTCAGAATCCACTTCGCCAACCGGCTTTGGGCTGAGGGGCCACTGCCGTTCCCTCACTCCTCATCATCTCCCTGCTTGACTGACTGGAATGCCTCTCCCTTCTCCACCCCGCTTTGTCCTCATATCTCTCTTCCCTTTCTCCTTGTTATTTGATCCTTGATCCTTGTTCTTTGTTCTTTGATCTTTGTGCTAGGCTTAGGTGGGCAAGAGTCTCTCCTCTCTTCCTCGCGCTCTCTCTCAAGTGTGCGCTGAATCCTTTGATCTTCGGTGTGGGTACAGTGCAGCTGATCTTCTGTGGCTGTATGGTGCCAAAAAGGATCAGTGCAAAAGCCCCACACCCAGGCGCAGCTTCAGTGCAAAAGCCCCACACCCAGGCGCAGCTTCAGTGCGCCCAAGCTCTGAAGAAAGTAACTCAGTCCATCCTTCTCAGCCTCTCGGGACGGCCCTTTGGGGTACTCAGCGTGTTTCGGGTGAGCAAGGTCTGCTAAAAATGAGGCTTTGGAAGCAGCGAGGTGGCTCTGAGGGCAGACTTGGTGGTGGGGAGATGGCTCAAGCAGCTCGGGGAGCAGAGGTGAATCAGCTCCAGAGAGACAGCTTCAGTGCGCAGACAGAGCAGTCGCAGAGGCGCTCAGGTGACCCAGTGAGGCTTAGGGGGCCCCATTCTTCACTAGGGAGCTCCGGAGAATCCGGATAAGTATCCCGAAGTGTGTGTTTGAATCCTTGGAACCCGGGGATGGGTACATATTGCAGCTGACAGGCGCTTGACACGCAGAAATCGAGGGCTGCCGTGACCACGTATGCAGAAGTGAGCCGCAGAACTTTGACTTTTCGTGACCGTCATGAAGGCAAGGGAAATGGGGGCGAGGGCGGGCATGGCAGCGGGAAGGGCGGTAGGGGTAGTGGAGCTGGACGAGAAATTGGGCGAGGAGCTGGAGGTTCGCACGCAGGGGAAATAGGGCTCTGAGAGGGAGGTTCGCACGCAGGAGAAGGGACGTGATTGGCTGGACAATGGCTCTGAAAGGGAGGTTCGCACGCAGGAGAAAGGGGCGTGATTGGCTGGACAATGGCTCTGAGAGGGAGGTTTGCACGCAGGAGAAGGGACGTGATTGGCTGGACAATGGCTCTGAGAGGGAGGTTGCACGCAGGAGAAGGGACGTGATTGGCTGGACAATGGCTCTGAGAGGAGGTTCGCACGCAGGAGAAGGGACGTGATTGCTGGACAACTCTGAGAGGAGGTTCGCACGGGAGAAGGGACGTGATTGGCTGGACAATGGCTCTGAGAGGGAAGTTTGCACGCAGGAGAAGGGACGTGATTGGCTGGACAATGGCTCTGAGAGGGAGGTTTGCACGCAGGAGAAGGGACGTGATTGGCTGGACAATGGCTCTGAGAGGGGAGGTTTGCACGCAGGAGAAGGGACGTGATTGGCTGGACAATGGCTCTGAGAGGGAGGTTTGCAGGAGAAGGGATTGGCTGGACAATGGCTCTGAGGGGAGGTTTGCACGCAGGAGAAGGGACGTGATTGGCTGGATAATGGCTCTGAGAGGGAGGTTTGCACGCAGGAGAAGGGACGTGATTGGCTGGACAATGGCTCTGAGAGGGAGGTTCGCACGCAGGAGAAGGGACGTGATTGGGGTGGGCTTGCAGAGTTGTCGCAGGGATTGGCCGCAGCGGGCTCGGCCCCGGTGGTGGCCCAGTGGGGGGATGGCGAGATGGGTGAGGCCTCGAGGGAAGGGCATGGCGATGGCGCGGCTTCGGGGCACATGCAGGCTGTAGGGGGCCTAGTAATGGGCGCCGCCTGGCACACATGGCAATGCCACGTCATGGGAGGGGCACGGCGAGACTTGGCGGGTTTGGGGGTGCCCTTCTGTCTGGTGTCTCCAGCGGACCTGACTCGGCCAGCACCCAGACTTTCGGATGTATCGATGAATCTGTGTGAGCTGCAACCCCGCAGGTGGACTTTGGGTGCCTGTGGCGCTTACTTTGAGTGGTGGTGGTTGGTGAACGCCAGCCAACTACAAGCGGTGTGTGAAGTGGGCTGGATTCTCCGAGCAGGACGTGGCGGCAGCGTTCTCTGATGCAGATTCCTCTCTTCGCTGATTAAGATCCGTCACCAAAGCGAGTCCGCGCCCGCGAGCACACTCACTATATCACGTGGTGTGGGCGGCAGAGCACTGCGTGCCCACGTTTAAGGTGACCATGTGGTTGCGACAAGTAAAGGTGTGGAAGGGATACGTACACTTCGAGATCGCTGACGAGCGCGCGCAGATCTTCCCGGGATGTGTTCGAGGTGGGAGGGGCGGCCACGGGCATGAACACGAGGGCGGTGTTCGCGCAATTCTCACGGATGGTCGAGTTCACCGCCGACAAGGCCTCCGAAAAGCGAGGCGAAAGAACATCATCGTCGCACGCCTCCGCCTGCCCCTGACACATGGCCGCGGGCGCACGCACTTCCGGCTCGTGGCCGGGACTGCTCAGGCCGATTTCCATGGTACTCTTCACCTCGCGCTCGAGGCACCCATCATCCAGGGTCACCACTTGCACCTCCGCCTCAATTCGTAGCGTCAACAGCGTGTGCTCCAGCTCGAGTTTGTGCTCCTCCTTGTCCTGTGGTGCAGATGCGGGTTGTGGCCTCACCTCACATGACCACCTTTTGAGCCCATTTACTCACAATTGCTGCAACCTGCATGACGCATGACACATGTCGGATGACGCACGGAGCGCCAACATCGCAACCTGCAGCGGGAACTGGTGCACAGAAGTAGCATGTCCATGCCACGTGGAGGCGTAATCGTGGACTGGAGGAGTAATCCCTCCCAAAACAGTGAACCAGTTGCACCCAAATTTCCGCACGCGGACCGCCTCAGAGGGAACCCAGCTTAAAGGGCGCTGAGACCTGGAAGAGCCCGCGAAGGCGGAGGGCGCGGAGGACGAAGGCGCGGGGAATGAGGGCGCCGCGGCTGAAGGAATGGGCAATTGCTGAGGGCATGGGCGAGGGCTGGACCTGCCAGAGGCTCACGATGCCCATAACACGCAGCTTGGTGCCGCGCCACCGCCGAGACGTGGTGAGCATCCAGGCGGAGAGCAGCGCCAGCGAGAAAGATGCTGGAGTGGCCTCAAGCACCAACCCGTCCATTCTGCAATATCCAGTGAACCCCCCCGCCCCCTTCGCCGACACCGGCTTGCGAATGCACTTTTTGATTTGATACGCGGTGGTGCAGATACAGCCGATTCGGCAAGAGCACACGATGCACTTACAAAAGTTGACTTGGAGAGGATTTGACACCTCGGATTGAGGTGAAAACCGATCGTGGGGCAGATTTCAGGCTCTGGGATGCGGCAGGGGTCTGGGATGCGGCAGGGGTCTGGGATGCGGCAGGGGCCTGGGATGCGGCAGGGGCCTGGGATGCGGCAAGGGTCTGGGATGCGGCAGGATTCAGAAGAGAATCAGAAACGCAATGGCTGCAATGGAGGCTGTGTCCGGCAGAGTGGGAGCGACGCGCAGGTGCGGCCCCAGGGCTGCGCAGGGAGCACCCGGGAGGCCCACGAGGGCCGCGTGGAGGAGGCTTGCACCCGGGAGGCTCACGAGGGCCGCGCGGAGGGCGCGCGTGGAGGAGGCTTGCACCCGCGGCGAAGAGCGGCCCAGGCTGTCTCGATTCGACGAAGCTTCGCAACCCCACTGACGATGCAAGAGAGGCGTCATGCGAGCCGAGATCAGCCGCGGGGAGGACGCTGGGAGGCCGCGCGCCTCGAGATCCAGACGTCGATGTACTGACTGTTGCTGTACGCAGGGGAGAGCGTGCGTAGCACGTCCACCACAGCCTGCAGGGGGTTCTGCGCCGGAGGTCTCTGCAGCGTCTCCACCTGTAAAAGCTTCTCCACGTGGCGGCCCACCATCGTGTGCATCCCTGAGATCGCACCTCCGTCACCCACCCGAGTCTCCTCACGCGGTGCGCAGCAAGATCTTCCAGCCCCGTGCACCGACAGCCTGGCAGGTGGCATGCCACACGAGCGCCTGGAGGCGGGCGTCACCCATGAACAGTGCGTCATTCATGATCTTCACCATCTCATTAGCTTTCATGCCGAAGGGCTCCCCGGGGACCTGCGCCCCTCCACCCCCCACATCCAACGCCTCTCAACGCAGCACTCTTCGGGTCATTTGGGTAATTCGGGTATGGATGTGTCCGGCTATCCTCTCCGCTGTATGGCGGAGGGGCGAGCGTAACCCCCAGGGTTGAGCGTAACCCCCAGGGCTGGAACGACAGTGGCAGAGCAACGACACATGCAGGCAAGCGCAAGGTACCGCCGATTCCAGATACAAGCGGCGGGCTGGTAGGTCGGGGCTAGAGCACACGTCGTACACCGGCCGCGATGCTCTGGATTCCGGGAAGTTGAGCACCAGCGTGTGCGGCCTCAGCCCGCCTAGCCCGGCGCTCAGCAGCAAATTCTGCGTTCCCTGCACAGCAGCACGCCCCCCCTTGACCCACACCCAGTGTAAGTCCGGGAACTCAACCCAGTGTGTCCCATACTCCAGCGGGCCCACCAGCGCATGCCGTACCCTCAGGCCCATCCTATAAATCATCGCAAACCACGTCACGGCGTCCAGTGAGCAAGAGCTGCAGCCCTCGGGTGTCCACGGGGCCGCCGCGTCCCTCAGCCCTTACACCCATCTCAACACCCCCCTCGGGTGTCCACGGGGCCGCCGCATCCCTCAGCCCTTACACCCATCTCGACACCCCCGTCGGGTGTCCACGGGGCCGCCGCGTCCTGGCGCAGCGAGCAGGCTGCCTGGGTGGTGACCTGGCGCAGCGAGCAGATTGCCTGGGTGGTGACCTGGCACAGCGAGCAGGTTGCCTGGGTGGTGACCTGGCGCAGCGAGCAGGTTGCCCGGGTGCTGACCTGGCGCAGGGATGGAGCGGTGTTGACCATCGGGAAGGCCTTCATGTTGAGCAGGCGCACGGTGGAGGACCAGTTCTCCACAGACTTCAGCGCGTTGGTCGTTCCGAGGTGCATGCGGCCCTCCTCCTCCACAGGCACAACGGTGCCGAGGCAGTAGATGCCACCCTTCTTGAGCTCGTCAGCGAGCTTCAGCAGCTGCGTGTCCTCCACCTCGACCCCAGCGGTGAGCAGCATGATGCCTGCTCCACCATCCCGCAAGGCCCCTTGATCCAGCGCATACCCCGCATACACCCAGCAAACACCAAGCGTGCATCCACCTTCCCGCAAGGCCCCTTGATCCAGCGCATACCCCGCATACACCAAGCACACACCAAGCGTGCATCCACCTTCCCGCAAGGCCCCTTGATCCAGCGCATACCCCGCATACACCCAGCACACACCAAGCGTGCATCCAACGGCCATTCAGCAATCAACAATCATCCAAACCATACCCAGTGGACATCCAGCACCACTTCCTTCCAGGGCATTACTAGGGGAGTCTGCACCTTGATGTCTGTTCCTAGGTTGGTATACTCTCTACTTACAGAATCTTCTCAAACAAGCGCTCCGCACCGTCTCGACTTAAGCTCTCAAGACCAGGCCTACTGCCGAGGAGCGTCCGATGCACCAGGCCTACTGTCGAGGAGCGTCCGATGCACCAGGCCTACTGCCGAGGAGCGTCCGATGCACCTCTCTTCACAGCAGGGTGCCCCGCAATCGGCATCACAGTGCAAAAACAGGGGGGAAACATGAGACCGAGGGCAAGCATGACATGACCGAGGGCAAGCATGACATGACCGAGGGCGAGCATGACATGACCGAGGGCGAGCATGGCATGACCGAGGGCGAGCATGACATGACCGAGGGCGAGCATGACATGACCGAGGGCGAGCATGGCATGACCGAGGGCGAGCATGACATGACCGAGGGCGAGCATGACATGACCGAGGGCAAGCATGACATGAGCGAGGGCGAGCATGGCATGACCGAGGGCAAGCATGACATGACCGAGGGCGAGCATGGCATGACCGAGGGCGAGCATGACATGACAGAGGGCGAGCATGACATGACCGAGGGCGAGCATGACATGACCGAGGGCAAGGATGACATGACCGAGGGCGAGCATGACATGACCGAGGGCGAGCATGACATGACCGAGGGCGAGCATGACATGACCGAGGGCGAGCATGGCATGACCGAGGGCGAGCATGACATGACAGAGGGCGAGCATGACATGACCGAGGGCGAGCATGACATTGACTGAGGGCAAGAATGACATGACGGTGAGCATGACATGACCAAGGGCGAGCATGACATGACCGAGGGCGAGCATGACATGACCGAGGGCGAGCATGACATGACCGAGGGCGAGCATGACATGACCGAGGGCAAGCATGACATGACTGAGGGCAAGCGCCTCCGAACATTTATGAGAGGAATGTGCACACACCTGGGCGCCAATACTTGATATGCTGACGTGGCATGTCCTCGAGGCGCAGCAGATACTTGCGCACCTGATGGAAAATAATGGCTTGCTGGATGGAACCCCACCTGCACCCCGAGCCCTCCACCCACCTCTGTCTCCTGTGGCGTCACGCCCTAAAGCATCCTTTGAGAGTGAGGCAGGAAGACGCATGTGCGCGCCCTCATGCAGACCGTGGAACTGCAGCCCTCGGGGCGGGCATGGCGCTTGGGGACTCACCGTTTCGGGGGGCAGGTGACACTGATGTAGTAGAAGATGATGACGGCAACGCACACGGAGATGACTGCATTGGTGATGTTGACCAGGCACATGGTGGAGATAGACAGCACCATGCCAATGGCACCTGCAGCCACCCCCACATCATTCCAGGGCGTTCTGAGTCCTTTCATGGGAAGACCCATGCAGCTGCATCCACGCCTCCGCCTGCACAGTGAGGGAGAGACCCCTGCAGTGCCGAGGAGGGGCCTCGCGCCTTGGCTGCCCCCGCAAAGCGGGACCGGGCCGTGCACAAAGTTACGAAACCAATCTGAATCGTGCGGTCAAAACGTATTGGGTGGCATGGTGACCAAGTGACGCTCGCTTAGGCACATCTGTGCCCCATAGTTAAGGGCATCTATGACCCATAGTTGAGGGCATCTGTGCGCCATAGTTAGGTGCATCTGTGCCCCATAGTTAAGTGCATCTGTGCCCCATAGTTAAGGGCATCTGTGCCCCATAGTTAAGTGCACCTGTACCCCATAGTTAAGGGCATCTGTACCCCATAGTTAAGTGCATCTGTGCCCCATAGTTAAGGGCATCTGTGCCCCATAGTTAAGGGCATCTATGCCGCATAGCATCTGTGCCCCATAGTTAAGGGCATCTGTGCCGCATAGTTAAGGGCATCTGTGCCGCATAGTTAAGGCATCTGTGCCCCATAGTTATGCATCTGTACTCCATAGTTAAGGGCATCTGTGCCCCATAGTTAAGGGTATCTGTGCCACATAGTTAAGGGCATCTGTGCCCCATAGTTAAGTGCATCTGTGCCCCATAGTTAAGTGCACCTGTACCCCATAGTTAAGGGCATCTGTGCCCCATAGTTAAGGGCATCTGTGCCCCATAGTTAAGGGCATCTGTGCCCCATAGTTAAGGGCATCTTTCTGTGATTAGAGGGGAATGCACCAGCAGGGTAAACGGGACTAGAGGAGGGAAGAGAGGGCGCGAGAGGTCGGGGGTGCGCACCGGTGTGCCACGAGAAGTAGCGGAAGGCCGGGCGGAAGTTCGGGGCGCCGCTAATCGTGAGCACGAAGCAGGCGAAGTTGACCGTTGTGTAAGAGAGCAGAAAGCACAGCGTGGTGGTCGGCGCCAGGGCATCCAGACTCCCCACGAACAGGAAGCCTTGCACCACGATCCACCCCAGCACCAGCGCCACCAGCGGCTCGTCCCCGCGCTTCGAGCCCTGCGCCCGTGCGCCCTTCATGTCTCGCCTCTCCTTCTTGCATCTAGTTCGCTCCAGACTTAAGGACGGTCAGGCACAGTGTGAGCCGATCAAACGCGTTTGCAGCGGCAATGTCCGCGCCTCCTGCCTTCGTGGCGCCTTCCGATTGCAGCAGAGCCTTCGTGAAGGTTGGAGCTCGCCGGAGCGTGCCCAGCCTCGTGAAGGGGTCAATTTGGACATCGGAGCCCCGCGGTGGTCCCACCTTTACTAACCGCGGCCATGACAGCCGTGTAGTACGAGCAAGGGAGTGCACTGTTTCCCTACTGGAGACTGAGAGGTTTCAGGGTTGTTTCGTAACTGAATACTGGCAGGTTTAGGGTTTAGTGGCCCTGGCGTCACCACAGATCGCAATGTGAGGGTAGATTAAGCCAAGCCCGAACACAGATCAGACGGACCCGGTGGCGCGCCTACAGCGCCTGCAACAGCCGTGTGTGGATGGGGGCTGGGGAGAATTACAATCGCGAATGGCGCCAAAACCGTGATGACGTTGTCACGCGCGAGTGCCTGTCCGTGGTATCCCCCCTCTCCAATAAGAGGCCACGCGACCACTCTCATACCCAGGAGGGTGTGGGCAGGGTCTGGGGGTTGGCGCCCTTCATTACTACAGATCGACGCGCGCAGGTTGCAATGACCATTGCCAGGCTACGCCACGTGGCCAGCTGAGGATGCCGACGACATGGCCAAACCTGTGTTGCAAGTTGCGGATTGGCAGAAGGCGAATTCTAAACTTCTGCAGTACAACTGGTGCGCTGGGCGCCGGGATAGGCTCTCACCTGCAAAATGCGCGAACCACCGATGATGCTCGAGGTGGCAGAGCCAAAGAGGCTTCCCACAATAGCGAGGCGCTGCAAGGTCTCGGCCCAGCCCGCAAAAGGCACCTGCACATCGGCCCCCCTCATGAGGCGATCCGTACTTGCGATTAAGAGCGCAATCGCCCGTTGGGCCTAGAGGGCCTCTCAAAACGTGACACTTGCACCAGCCCCTCTCGGAACGCGTCACTCGTGCGAGCCCCTCTCTGCATGTGCCCACTGCGAACCCCTTGTTGAAGATCACCATGGACCGCAAGGAGACGGGGGAGGTCGCGGCTCCGAAGGGGCACCTGCTGCATGATGGCGTGTTGCACACCGAGCTCCCTCGCGGCTGCCCACCCTCCCCACCCCTCCCCCATTTCCTCAGCCCCCGCCTGAGAGGGCCTATTCCTCGCGCAAAGTGCCGGCGCCTCCCTACGCCAGGCGCCGCTCCGGAGGCAAATGTTTGCGGCGGAGCCCCAATGTGGATCCTCCATATCGAGGATGTTCGATTCCAAACATTCTGCTCGGGGCAGCACACTGTTGGAGAAAAGCACCTACGACAGCGCATTTTGCACAGGCTGACCGGGGGGGGGCAGTGGACCTACTGCGCCCCCCCAGCAGGCTCGCGCACGCATGAAGGGAGCGCGGCCATCGGCAGTGAGCCCCGGCCACCACGATAGTGCTGCATCGGCCAATGGGCGCCCGGAGCTCGGCGCGCCGGCACCGGCATGTGCAGGAAGCTAAGGAGGATGCCCGGGTGGGAAAGCGCGACGATTGAAGTGGCCACACCATCGGCGAGAAGTCACCTGAAGCCAGCTGCCATCAGACAGAAAAAGAAAGCGTACACACTTGCAACTGCCACACACGCCTGGCGGAAGCCCCCCGAGCATTGCGTCCTCAGAAGTCCACTCCAGAGCAACCAGGCCTCGCGCGCCTTCGACGGTTTGCCTGGCGTGGAGGCGAGCGCCCTCGAGCAAGCGATAGAAGTCGCCTCCGGGCGCAACACTGCGCCGTGGAAGTCGCTCCACGTAGCTCCACGTGGCGCCCCATCTTGGCAACACTGCGCTCACTTGTCAACTAGAATGTGCCACGTGGCGCCCCACCTTGGCAACACTGCGCTCACTTGTCAACTAGAATGCGCCACGTGGCGCCCCATCTTGGCAACACTGCGCTCACTTGTCAACTAGAATGTGCCACGTGGCGCCCCATCTTGGCAACACTGCGCTCCTTGTCAACTAGAATGTGCCACGTGGCGCCCCATCTTGGCAACACTGCGCTCACGTGTCAACTAGAATGTGCCACGTGGCGCCCCATCTTGGCAACACTACGCTCACTTGTCAACTAGAATGTGCCACGTGGCGCCCCATCTTGGCAACAATGCGCTCACTTGTCAACTAGAATGTGCCACGTGGCGCCCCATCTTGGCAACACTACGTTCACTTGTCAACTAGAATGTGGCATGTGCTGAACATCATGAGGCGCGCCAACCGGAGCCAGCCTACCACTATCCCGGTGGATGAGATGAGGATGCAAGAACTTTACAGCTGTACATCAGACAGATGGATCTACCGGACCCGGGGGAATTTTTGCACCTCTCTCGAACAGGGCGGGGTCGCGTCTAAATACCACATACACACATGCAGTAAGAAGTGCAGCATGGATGACAAGCAAGGCCCGTGGCATGAATCACTGCCGGGCACGCAGCGTCTCATGGGGCACGCTGCGCTTGCCTGCATGGTTCCTCTCGGGATGCTCTGTCCTGCACCACCGCAGAATGCGCCCTCCCTCGCTCAACTGCACATCCAATCCAACTTCACAACCTGGACAGAGGTGACAAAACAACAGGGCTAACATGGCCACGTGGGGTATAAATATGGCAGGGGTATCGTGGCCACGTGGGGTATAAATATGGCAGGGGTATCGTGGCCACGTGGGTATAAATATGGCAGGGGCATCGTGGCCACGTGGGATATAAATATGGCAGGGGTACGTGGCCACGTGGGGTATACATATGGCAGGGGTATCGTGGCCACGTGGGGTATACATATGGCAGGGGTATCGTGGCCACGTGGGGTATAAAAAATAGCAGAGGTATCGTGGTCACATGGGGCATGGTACACAATTAGTATGTCCACCCACGGACGGTGTTGCACCCCCCAAGGGTCCCCCCTCCATCCAGGCCCCTGCAACGAACTACAAATAGACATATTCACAAATTCTATCATGTCATCAATCATAGGTATCATCGGTCATACCCATAATAGGTTACACCACAATCCCTTCATCCTGCAGTGTATTCCGGAAACAATTTCACCAGAATTCCTTACGGTGACTTGACAGCAACATTTTTCTTCTTCTTCATTTTCTTGCAAGGGTACGGCGGGCACAAAGGAGATAATGCACAATAGGGGTACGGCGGCGACAAAGGGTAAGCAGTGCAGGAGTGAGTGGCATGTGAACCTGGATTCTTGAGATCTCCAGACATGTTAGCACCCGCATTGAAGCCGGTCATTCCATTGAAGAACACCGCAAACACCACGAAGAAGCTTGGAGGCGTCCCCCCGCCACTGCATGCACACCCGCGACAAGCCATTCAACATCAGTGCACGGCGATTGGACTTTACATAGCACGGAGGCCTTTGAGTTGCTTTACATGGCACAGGGTCAGCGTGTGAGAGTGCCGCGCTGCAAGATCCACGGACGCACACTCATATGTGTTACAGGGTCAGCGTGCGAGAGTGCCGCGCTGCAAGATCAGGGACGCACATTCATGTGTGTTACAGGGTCAGCGTGTGAGAGTGCCGCGCTGCAAGATCCACGGACGAACACCCATATGTGTTACAGGGTCAGCGTGTGAGAGTGCCGCGCTGCAAGATCACGGGACGCACACTCATGTGTTACAGGGTCAGCGTGTGAGAGTGCCGCGCTGCAAGATCACGGACGACACTCATATGTGTTACAGGGTCAGCGTGTGAGAGTGCCGCGCTGCAAGATCCACGGACGCACACTCATATGTGTTACAGGGTCAGCTTGTGAGAGTGCCGCGCTGCAAGATCCACGGACGCACATTCATATGTGTTACAGGGTCAGCGTGTGAGAGTGCTGCGCTGCAAGATCCACGGACGCACACTCAGACGTGTTAGCACTTGTGAAAAGTGCATTTCGTAGGCACGGGAATCGGCGAAGTTGGCCAAGCGGTGAGCTATGTGAATAGTGCGAGGGTGGAAGAAGTTCTCATGGTTGTGATAGTGCAAGCATAATTGGTGTGGAGAGAGACCGGAAGAGATATGGGGATTGGTGAGGTTGGGATAGCAAAGATAAAGCAGCACACCTGTCGCTGATAACCTTGCCGTCATCACTGCATTGTGGGCTGAAGCTGTCCGTTATGAAAAGCAGTTTGAAATTATCGCTAAAGTTCTCCAAGCTCAGCCCGCTATAAATAAAGGATACTGCCGACATGAACACACTGAAGACTACCATAGCAAAAATAACGATGGTAATACGGGAAAATAATGAGGCGCCTGCAGACCAGCACCGCCCAAGCATGCCTCCGAGCACTCTGAGTGTAAACGAGAGGAAGACTCGTTTTGTCGTGCAATGGCAATTATCCACGAGAACACGTGTGCAGAGCTACCGGAACAGGGCAACTCCACACAATTAAGATAACACGTATGTGAGGTGCACATTGTTTCCTGAACCACCAAAACCCAACGACCCTCGTGTCTGCAGCGCTCTGACGCTCTGACTCAAGCACAAACAATTTCCAAGCCCACACAACTGTTATGTGTGGGGACAACCTGATTCAACCACTGACAAAGGCTGTCAAGATATCTTAGGTTAGCCACTGCCGACCCCAAACGACCACCCAGCTCGAGGGCTGTCGAAACGCTCTGACCTAGTCACCGCCGTACGGCTGCCATACATCTCCGGTGAAGGGACACGCTCCAAATCGCTGCCTACCACACATCTGCAGCGCCGTCAGGGCACATCCATGTACCCCGGCGACCACAAAGCTGCAGCACAACTGGGGCGCTCTCATCCTCACCAAGACTTCATTGGTAAGGAGGATTTTCGCCCTTGTGCTGCCGCCAACAAGTCTGCAGCACTGCCTCTGCGGTCCCACAGGAATCGGTTGCCTGCGACGAGGGATCGCACGCACCTACGAAGCAGACCCCCATACAGAATACGAGCGCCACCGTTGCCACCAGTACCTCGTTCCAGTAGGCGTTGGTGGTGGGGTTGATGATTGCACTGTCTATGTAGTCCGTGCAGAGCTGCTCTGCCAGGCCTGCACCGCGTCACAAAGCGCGCCTTGTGTCACTGCCGGTAACCTACAAACAGCTGGGTGCATGATCCGAGCAGTGGTCGGTGCTCCGTTGAACCGCCAAGCGACCCTGAAGGATGAAGCCGCGGGCGCTCGTGCATGACCGCGAGCGCACATAACAGGGAAGCGCGATGCCAGGCAACGTTTCTGCACGCAGATCTGCGTGCGGTGCTCGGAAGAAGGGATCAAGGATACACCTTTCAAGTAGAGTGAAGCGCTCAGCAAATTGGCCATAAAAAAGATGATGCCGATGGAGCCTCCAAACTCCGGGCCAAGCGAGCGGCTTGTCATGTAGTATATACCGCCGCCACGCATGTTGCCGTTCGTCGAGATGCAGCAGATGGATATCGCTGCGCCAGGACCAAACGAAAAAGTGACGGAAAGAGAGGGAATTCCTGGCCTGAGGAAGAGCCGCCACAAAAACGCCGGCGAGACCATGCTGCGAGTATGATGGGCGCAGATTACTTGTAGGACTGTGAGTCATCGAATACTTTTAGCTTCGGCATTTCGTGTGGTTAAGGGCGGACACAATTTCAGCTTTGGCATGCGACTCCTCGCTGTTGGACAATTCTACCATAGGGTATCCCACCTAAATTTAAAGGATGAAACAGGTCAGGGTGAGTCGCCAATGCCAACTATTGTCAACTCACCTGCGTCTCTCATGCATCTTCCAAGTTTAAGGCGGACTGCCGATCTCAGGGTTTTGAGTGGCTCAACAGTATGCTAGTATATATATACAACAGTGTACGACGATAATCACTTTCATCACTTTCCGTCGGACTCACGAGCACTGGATAGGCAACTGCATTTAGCCGAGCCCTCGAGCCTGACCGGAAAGGAATACTACCATAGTAGTGCATGAACACATACCGTTGTTTCGTACGATGACCGCGAGTCCGCGACAAAGTCAGAGCAACAGTTCACTATCACACTTGTTACCCTTGTTCTACGCCAAACTTGTAACAAATGTACACGACACTTGCAAAGTAATAACACGCCATTTTTTCATAGCGAAAAGCGAGATCGCGCGACGAAAAGCAACGCAAAACACACAGAAAGAAGGCGGCGAAGATATGTTCCTACCAGTTAAAAACGTGACACTCGCGCATAACGCAAGCACAGCAAACGCGCCCACCAGGCCAAGCTGACCGACTGTCCACCCGACCCGGAGGAAGAGAATCACCCCGAACATCGAGATGACGCAAGGCACGAAGACGCCCCTGCATACACGTACAGGCGGCTCAGGCACCGACTTTTCAAGGTTCTGGGGAAAACGTCAAAAAGAACGGCGCATTGCACTCTTCCTGTAGCCGCTGTTTGATACGGGAGCGCACCTAAAAGTACTGAGTTCGTTTCGCTGGACTGTGGCTTGAGTGCTGGTTCCGGCGGAAGGTTTTTCCGCAACTTCTTCATAGTGAGCCGGTTGGCCCAACAGAACCTCCCCGAGCAAAGGATCGGTGTCTCCTCCGAGAGAGGCACCTCTCGTTCGCTCCATAATTAAGACGCCAATTACCAAAGGTCTATCGTCAAGAAGCCTGGTCAAATTCAGTAGCTCGCAATTGTAGATTGCACCCTGGGAATTGAACTTTTACAGCGCAGCTGTCGATGGCGAGAAATCATTTTATTGTGAAGTTTCTACGATCAGCAATCTTCAAAACAATGTTATGTAGACTGAGACACTATCATGATACTGTACTGTAGGCTCCAGTTTGAAGTTTGAACATCGCATCATCGGGATGAATAATGATCTATCGTATGATGTTTACATTCCTCGATCCTCGAGGAACGCAAGCGGCCGAGGCGAAGCGAGGCGAGGCCCAACGCGAGACGAGACCGCGACGCCGACCGTCCTCCGTTGCATGTTTGAACTTGAAAAACAATCGAATACTGTACGGAATAGCACTATAGCAGCAGTGGAAGTATCATATTCAATACGACAAACCAATCAAAGTTAGGCAGCTCAAAGATGCTGGTTTTGTCACTGAAATCAGCAAATAATAAATTAGATGTTTTCGTACACACGTGAAATCGAACCATTCAATTGGCCCATGGAAAGCATTTGAGCATCCGATCAATAAGAACACAATCGGAAAGGCCTTCCATTACTATTAGGGCTGACGTGCCTCAAACAAAGTTTGTCGTATTAGAGTTTAGACGAAAGCGAAAAAGATTTCATCTGCCACGAAATTCTTGCTAGATACAGTAGCATTTATCCACTCTTAAAGACATGATTCGTGTGCAAGTTTTGCACCCTGCTTTCCTCCTTCAAAGTCCAAGCCCGAAATACATGCGTTGTGGTTTGACATGTCCACAGGCGAGGTGCGTTTTTGAACACCATTACGTTTCGAGATAAGAACACAGCCGGGGTATTTCAATACGAACTGCAATATAACATACTCTTCTTTTGAGCGATGTATCTATCGACGTGTAAATTCTTCTCCCGCGATTACGAGGAAGTCCTCTTTCAACATCTCATGAGCATGTGTCCCCTGTTTCCAATCGAACCGATAAGCGGCTGAGCTCTCACCTACTTCGTCGATTTCGCGTAAACAGACACGCGTGCAGATAGTTGGTATTATTTCAGTATTATTTTCGATTACATTGGTCCCTGCTCCCGCTTGGTTAACTTTAGGGACGTCAATTGGACTCGGAACTTTTCGTCCTCTTGCAGGCTCGCCGCGTCAAGGGCACGATGTGCTGGTCGAAGGCTGATTCCAAGTCCAAGTGTCGGAATCCGGAGTTTAAAGCAGCCTACCTTACGAAAACAAATTCAAGTATTCAGCTCGGCTCAAGACGCTGATCAAATCCAGGAGCTCCGGGATCGAAGCCTTGTTTTACCTTCCTTCTCGGACGGCGAGCTGGAAAAGGTGATGAGAATATGCTGGGTGGGCAGTTCTTTATTGTGATATCGTTCAACGTGCGACTTTGGTTTTCCTCTGTACACGAGGATAACGCCTTGCGATTCCAATTTCTAGTTAACACTGTTGTGCATCAAACCCTTCTTCCCGCTGTCAACTTAAGAATCGTTTGTACCCTTCTCCCGGCATTTTGTGCCGCAGGCTGTGATGGAAGTCAAAGCTATAATGGGTCCCTCTGCCGACAAAATAGATGAAGAGACGCTAACATGGTATGTGAGAATGCGAAAACTTGACGTCGACGAGACCGTACCCCGGCTAACAAGATATCAGGTATTGAAATGCGCCTTTTATAGTTTACTTTCCCCTGCCGTTCACAACACTTCGCGCAACGGCATCTCCAGCGAGGAATAACGCGAATATTTTGAAATCCTGAGGTCAGTGTCAAACAGCAGTCTTAACTGCCCTTGCCACAGAACCGACTCTCGCTATTCCGCAACTTGCGAATGCGAAGGAAAGCGAAGCGTGTTTCCTCCTTTGCGCTTATGACAGGGAGCGCTCTGAAAAACTTCCTCACACGGTTTCCAACGCAGGACTGGAGGGAAAGCGGTTATGAAGGGATAGAGGAAGAGCAAGTGGCTACAGAGTTGGCCACTGGCAAAGCCTTCCTCTGCGACGACTGCGATCTGGTGCGATTTTGGAAATAATCCTCGAAGGTGTTGCCTGTATTTGACTTAGGACCGAGGCGCTCACACCTGCAACGACACTTGGCTTGCACCTCCGCGAGTAACACGCAGTGGTCGCAGCAACGACACTTGGCTTGCACCTCCGCGAGTAACACGCAGTGGTCGCAGCAACGACACTTGGCTTGCACCTCCGCGAGTAACACGCAGTGGTCGCAGCAACGACACTTGGCTTGCACCTCCGCGAGTAACAAGCAGTGGTCGCAGCAAGAATCGTATTCCTATCTTGTCACTTAACTGCTAGGATTCACATGTCTTTTGATTGAATAATGTCTTCTTCTGGTTACGTCTGGGCAGGCCTGTTGTCACTGGCTGTGAATTGAGCCCTATGTTCTTCTGCTCGCAGCTGGGGCGGCCTGTGGTTGTTGTGGACGCTTCCAAGCAAGTCGTTTATGACCGGGACCTCGAGGTGCACCCCGGGAACCCCGCAGTTAGAACGCGAGGTCGAATTGTCAGCATACTTCAAGCAGTTCAGGCCGCCGTACACCACATGTTCCCAGCATCAATGGCACACCCTGCGCGCGATGCTGTAAGGTCGGTTTGGGTGCGGTTCCCATTCACAGGCCAGTAAGCAGCTATGCGTGCACCTCATGGACAGTGCACTGCTTAGAATGCAGGTTGTGCGGCTTCCTCGCGCCACTTGTGTTCTGAGATTGTTGGTCTCAACTTGTGTATTTTGGAGATTGGGCTGCTTTTGATAAGTTTGATGCTGGTGTTTGCGACAAAATCTCCATTTCTGGACTTGCCAAAATGAGCAGGTTACCTGCTCTCTGCGCTTTCCAATTTGCTTTGCCGATGAGCAGATCGAAGGGGTTATCTTTGGGCACTGCAAGCACAATTGTGCCCTCTTTCGGCATTTGGCATTCGGCATTCGGCTGCTGTAACTACCACTTGCATCTTGCTCATCATTAATGTCTCCAAGGAAACTTTTATGCTTCCGTGTGGTGAAGGTTCGACGCGTTGCACGCAGAGCTCGCCTCGCTGTCCTTGTAGTTGGGTCACTCCTTCAAGGGAGGTTGCTAACTCGCAAGGGGACAAGCTTCAGGGAACTGGCTCGGAGACACTGCTCAGCATTTGGGACCTGCGGGGATTTGGGTATGTACAACTACCTCATCTTTTCACTCTTTGTTCAAGGTTTGTAGTGAGTGGTGCGATTCAGTCAACTCAAGATTCCCCAGGAGGATCCTTGATAAATTTCAGTACATGATAGTGTAACGTATGACAGTGCTTTGGCGTAAGAGCTTGCAGCTTGTGGCAGTTTGCAGAAGACAATCAGTAAAGTATGGCAGCATGCAGAACGGCAAGATTACAGAGCAAGACAGACTTCGTGCATTCAGCGACTTTCATTTGCATATCCATTGGCTTTTTGGAGCATGGATTATTATCCGTTCAAAAATTAATGTGATCGGTCAAACGCAAAGAATACAAATCAGCTTAGGTCAGCGTTGAGCGGGAAACGGGGGGGTTGGGTGTCTGCTTGTTCAGCACGAGGAATGCGGACATTTCCTTCTTAAAATTTTTTGTTGATTGCATGTTCAAATATTATCCGAAGCGCATTGGCCAAGTATTGCTCGTCGAACCACCATTTGTATTTCAGCCCGTTTGGCAGGTATGGCTCATCTTCTTGGTTCCATATTACCGTCTCTAACAGAGCATGTTTCCTTGAGAACTCTATTGCATTTTTAATCTTGGAAAACTGCAATTTGGCATGGCTTGTCATGGATGGATGTTCCTCAATACGATACACTCACAACGAGTGGCAAAGCTGGCATGCTTTCGTTAACCGCCTATTACACCGCATGTTGCGATAAATTAGGCTCAAGATCTTCTGGTTTAGCTCGATGGACACGTTATGAAGGGTTTTTATGTCACGATATTCAGTATGCGTGATCGCGCATGTGTTTGGTGGATCTTCAGGTGATCAAACCTTTGCTTGGCAAATACTCCTCTATCGTCAGATTTGTGAAAGTCTCAGAAATTGAGTATTATATGGGAAAGCAAATATTTTGATAGTGGATGGTACATACCATAGTGGAACAGCTCTGCCATTTAACCAATATAACTAATAGTAGAGAAGATGTTTCTTTTGCCATAGATCTAATTGCCAAAAGATGTCCTGTTTGGTTTGCCATTGAGGAGATTGTCCTGCACCTTAGGGGGAGAAGCCTTTCCCACTTCCTAGCACCTCTCTTGCCAGTGAAATAGCTGCTTCTGACACCCGATTTTTGCTGGTCCATTTCGGATGCAAACCATAATAGCACACGGGTTTAATTTGCAGGGAGGCACTTACTCCTGACTCCAGGGAGGCATTAACTCCTGACGATGTCCGTAGTGGACGAGACCATCTTTGTCCGATATGGCGGCAGCCCTAAATGAGAAAGTGAAATAAATGGCCTGGTTGGGTGGCCTGGCGGTGCAATACCCGCAATATAATGATTCATTTGTTGCTAGTTGACGCTGACGCGCAATTCAAAGGTCATTCCATATTTAGATCTGATTGTTTCTTCATTGTTGAGCTGACAAGGAGCAATGATAATTTATATTTGTTCATTTGTCTTTTTTATTCCCTGGTCAAACTGGGCGGTGCGTATTTGTATGACTGTTCGTCGTGAGCCATCGAGCCGTTATTAGCATTGCGACCCCAAATCATATAACGCTAGAATGCATGTACTTTCCCCTCTTACGTTTGTGGTCCGTCGAATAACTTTTAAATATGTACTATCGCATACATAACGGCTAAAAACACCATCAGCCAATTGGATTTTCTATATATAACTTTATACAGCTCGTCGAGAGCAACAAGATAGTCTGCTTACTTTTTTTTTATTTGGCCAATGAGCGCGAAGGGAAAGAAATATCGCGTATATTGGCCAAATCAAAAAAGTAAGCAGACTTTCTTGTAGCCCTCGACGAGCCCTATAAAGTTATATCGATAGAAATCGCCCAAAATCCAATTGGCTGATGGTGTTTTTTAGCCTTTATGTATATGTATGCGATGGTGCATATAGCAATTTCCATATTTAAACGTTAGTTCTCAATAGTTCTCGACATGCTGACGAGCGATGAACATAAAAAAGCTCTATGTATTTAAGAGTTCCTGTCGTTCATATTTAAGACCACAGTATTAAGACGAATTGGCTCAATGGCTCACGACGGACAGCCATATATTTGCTTTCATCATCTTTTCTCCACACATCGATTTCGATTTTTTTAATTATACATCAGTTTAAAAGAAATACTGTAAGCACGATACGTCGCACAATGCACGTTAAAGCATGCTACTGCCATTCCTATAGAGCCGCAATTATGTACGACGCAGTAAATTCTTCTTATAAACTATGGACTTTGTGACTTGAAAAACACTGTGTGTCACATTGCAGATTCCCCACATCCAATGTAATATGCATGATGCTAACGTAGAACTATGATACGAAATGAGGTATAGAGGTTACTACAAATGAATTAAATTTCGGCAGTATATGTATTCTAGTAGACCAATTAAAATATGCTGCCAGCACCCAAACATCCAGTGATGGTCATATACTCAATGTGTTGCACAATACAAACATCATACATGCCAATGCAATCGCTCCGCCAGACCCGGCTTCAATGCCGTCACCTCGTCATCTGCTTTGCATTGAACGCGTAAAATATGTCATATCATGAGCTGCTGGTGTGGGCATGCGGTCTGCATTTGTTATTGATGTTGCATTCATGTGATTGGTACCGCACACAAAATGTCTGCATATGCAGCTAACCTAACAGTTCATAAGTTAGTAGGAATCAAAATTTTGACATGATCTAACACCACTTCGAATGAAAAAATCCACAGATTGATATGCACCTTACAAACTTTTAATGCGGTCGGGGCGATCGAAGGTATATACGTAAGTAGGTACATATGCATTTGGTAGTGTCGACGGAGGTGCGGCCTGCATATGCGACGTCAGAAGTAACTCCACCTCAAACTTTACACATCAAACTTTCTGAATATATAAGTGATTTGGGCATCACAGTTGTTTGTACAGCAAGTTGCAATGAGCTTTCCAAATGGTCACAACACCGTGAAAATGGATCTGGTAGTGTTGCATAGCACCAAATAATAAAGCTGTTCAACAACACAAATTGCATAAATACATATTGTTTTTGTCATGAGCTGCACAGTGCCATCATTCAACAGTATGCTATGATGATAATTGTATTCAGCGATATGTGGCATTAGCTACTCCATGTTTTATCAGCGCATATGCACATGTGTATTGCACCATGTTCCATCATGATGCATCAGGGCATAGTTATATTGCATAATCTGCTGTCGTGAGAGATAACCTCACACATACGCACGCACACGCGCGCGCACACACACACACACCAACGACTCCAGCTTACAGTCACTATGACGCACAACACTGACTCCAACTTACCGTCATTATGACGCACAACACTGACTCCAACTTACCGTCATTATGACGCACAACACTGACTCCAGCTTACGTCATTATGACGCACAACACTGACTCCAGCTTACCGTCATTACACGATAAGCCAACGGGCAATGGTAGGAGGCGCCAAACTACCGCCTGCTTGCCTTCGTGCGCACGCAGCTCGTATCCGGCAGATGATGCATTCGGTTTTAACCTCCAGCTGGATCAGCCAATGGTAGTGATCCACGCGTGTCGGCGCAGGAAGCTCAGTTCATTCTTGCTCCGGTGGGTGCACGGACTTGTGCGCAGATGTGGTGGGTGTGACAGCAGCTTGCCGGGTATGCATGCAGTCGCCACCAACAGGAGTTCCGATAAAATAACACCCGGTCAGCTGAAATGGGCAGTGTGGAGGAGGCAGTGATCGTCGCAACGTTGCTACGCCGCAACGCCACTGCGAGCTCGAGAAAATTGTCCACTGCTAGGGGGCAGCAGCTTCAATTATTTCGATTCCATGCTAGATTACTCAATAAATGCCAGAAGAGGTATGTGGGGCATAGTCCAACCTCCACCCGAGGATACTGTCAAGGTGGGTGTGGGTCTTGCGGCGTGTGGTGCTTCGCGGGGCGGTGTGAGGGGTTATCCCCAAACTATGGATACTGCTATGTGCAACATTGGTCATCCATATCTTTCATTCCATGCAATGTTAACGGGCCAACGGGATTTCTGCCCGCGGACGTTGGGGCCGATTGTATCCACACCATGCAAATGACATTAGCCAATCATAAATCATCGGGGCTCGGCGCATATTTCAGATTGGTCACTATAAATAACATGATGTCCATGTATCGCTAGGCTGCTGACGTCACCCGGTTTACCTTCCGGCTCACACCGTATTGTATCAGCTCATGCTCCGCTTCGAGCACATCCTGCTCCCCAGAATTGCACCCCCAGCGCGTAGGCACCTCGGCACGCTGAAGCGCAAGCGGGGCTTCTCATCTCACAGATGACAGCAGGACAGACAATGCGGGACTTCACTTTGACAGAGATCTGGCAGTGGCTTGGGGGTGGGAGGGATGTGTGGCATCACACCTTGCGGAACTGGAGGCGGATGTTGGGCACGTTGGTGCGGTGAATGTCGTTCCCCTCGGGCCCGCGCTTCCAGTAGGTGTCGGACACCCAGTGCTGCTTCACCTGCATCACCCACCAGGGCCGCCGTGGCGTAAGATGGCTGGAGGCAACGAGGACGGGTGGGAGAGCAGAGAGATTGCCAGAGGGGTGTGGGGCTACCTTGTGGGGGAAGCCGGACTGCATGACGCTATTGCGGGCAATCTCGCACAAGTCGCACGACGTCAGCTTCCACACCTGCGCCGCGATGGAGTACTCCTCCACGAGCGGCTCCTGTTGCCTCCCCGCCCGCCCGCCTCAGCCCCGGGGTCTCATACTGCAGTGTGATTGGTGCCTCCCCGCCCGCCCGCCTCAGCCCCGGGGGTCTCACAATGCAGTGTGATTGGTGCCTTCCCGCCCGCCCGCCTCAGCCGCGGGGTCTCATACTGCAGTGTGATTGGGTACAAGCAGTTGTCAAAGGCACATCCCGCACGTGCGCGCATGGTCATCAGGGCGCACGTGCACGACTGGTCATCAGGGCGCACGTGCACGCATGGTCATCAAGGCGCGCGTGCGCGCCTGGTCATCAAGGCGCACGTGCGCGCATGGTCATCAAGGCGCACGTGCACGCATGGTCATCAAGGCGCACGTGCACGCATGGTCATCAAGGCGCACGTGCACGCCTGGTCATCAAGGCGCACGTGCGCGCATGGTCATCAAGGCGCACGCGCACGCATGGTCATCAAGGCGCAGGGGCTGCTTGGCGAGAAGACCTTGGTGAGGTGGATCTGCAGGGGGTCATCGGTGGAGAGGGAAACGTTCATGCCGCGCGAGAAGAAGTTGGGGAAGGGGTTGCGGTGGTAGTCAAGGAACAGCGAGTTGTTGCTGAGAGGGGACATCGCCAGCCCAATCTGCGCCAGGTAGTACAGGTACTGCAGCCCTGCAAACCTCCCAGACGCACCCCCCCCTTGGCATGCCGCAAACGTCGCCTAAGTGGACCGTCACCGTTACCTAACTGAACGTCACCTAAGTGGATAGTGGGCGTCACCTAAGTGGACGGTCATCTAATTGAACGTCACCTAAGTGGACGTCACCTACAGCCTGAAAGATGCAATCCCCGGATGCACAAGCGGGCGCCAGTGGGGCAGCCGGCGCCACTTGCACATGTACGCGGCCCTCGATGACCTCGATGATGCCATGCCACGTGGCGGCATCCCGTGGACTGCTACAGGTTCCAGCACCTATCAGCAGAACGGCGCTCTAAACCTGACTGACACAAGTGCACAGTTCGCAAGGTGTGCGTGTACGCTTCTGCGAGGCCGAGAGCGAACAGCAGATCCCGGACAATGGTATGTATGACCGCAAATGACATAAGCACAGCTGGCAATGACGTGGCAGCGTGCAGCGATGCGGCATCATCGGACTGGGTGCTCTCTGAATCCGAACTAATCACTGCCCACCTGGAGACTTGCGCAGATTGTTTCCGTGAGCAATGTTATGCGCCAGCAGGAAGGATGCGACCAAGTGGTCCAGATCTCCGGCCTCCCCGCTGCACATTACCCCCCATACACACACACACCCACACCAACGGCCTCAGTGCATGCATTTCAGTGAGGGTTCTTGCAGATATTGCTCAGTTTCAATCCTGAGGTCCGACATCCGTGTTGCCTGCCGGAGCCGGGGACCCGGCGCCTGTGCAGCCGGAGGAGCGCGTGCGGGGGCAGGACTTGCAGCGGGTGAACGTATGGAGGAGGGGACCTGTGTGGACGGAAGTTGAGGGTGTTGAAGCCCTTGGACTCGCGGAACTTGTTGAGCACGTAGAGATTGGCGTAGAGGTAGTACGCCCAGTAGGAGTACGCCGGGTCATGCACCACGTCCCACTCCTGGGGCGTCTTCATGTGCTTTGTTGGCCGCCTCTCCGGCCTGACCATTCCCAATGCCGCATCCAAGCATGACCTCGGCTGCCCCCGGGCCTTGGGCAGGCCAGAAAGAATTGCGGGAGATCCGCACCGAGGCTGCGTTGCCTCAATAGCTGCCGAGCATGGGTTGGGGGAGAAACATGGGGACAATAGGGGGAATGACGAAAAGGCAGCAAGGCCGCACCCCTTAGGGAATTGTGATAGCCAATGATACACTGACGCGGCATAAAACTGAATGAAGAATGCGAAACAATGCCTTACCCCTTAGGGAAATTCCGATACCCACTGATACACTGACGTGGCATAATACTGAATGAAGAATGCGAAACAATGCCTTACCCCTTAGGAAAATTCCGATACCCAATAATACACTGACGTGGCATGAAACTGAATGAAGAATGCGAAACAATGCCTTGCCCCTCAGGGAAATTCTGATAGCCAACGTTACGCGGAGGTGGCACTGAAAGAGAGAGAAAACAGGTAACCATGCAGCACCCCTGAGGTCTACGCCGCTAAGCGGAATTCCGATAACAACCCTTACGCTGACGTAGCATAGGACAGAGTGAAGAATAGGAAGCGCTGCTGCAGCCTGATGGGGCATTTCGATAGCCACTGCTACGCTCGCTGACCTGGCCGTCATGAGAGGACAGCTAAGCGGCCCGGTGATCAGATCGGCGCGCTGGCTCGAGCGAAGGGCTGCGGGCCTGGCGCAGAGGTCATAGGAGAGATGGACTCGCGGCTGACAAGGAACACTTCGTCACAGCAGGAGATCGGGCAATTGTTGTTGCGAGGCGGGATGCAGGGGTGGTTGCCGGGTACGCACTTGGACTCGTCATCCACCATATCAAAGCCCACCACCTGCACACTCCCGGGAGTCGCGCATGCTCAGCCACTGCGGCGAGGAACCCGGCTTGTCCTCCTCTCAGACAGCCACCGGCATGCCCAGCCGAGGCCAACCAGACGCACCGCACGCCACGCCAAAGCGCCCTCATTGTACACGCTGCGCACAAACGCTCATGGAGTATGCCAGAAGGAAATTCTCTTTCTCGGTCTATCGCTGGTTATATATCATAGTCAGATGGTAGCTTGGGCATGACGTGCGATTCCGGGACTGCTGAGGAAGCTCGAGCCTGCCGCCGCTTGTGAAGCTGAGGCAACCGCAAGGCTGCACGATGCGGAGGGCCCTTCCAGGTTCCATTCAGGGGGGGCACAGAGTATAGCAGGGGCCTCGGGCAGCCTCGCTATCCACAGCGAGATGGCGCAGGAGGCAGGAGGGGGGCGGGGCTGCAGGATGACATGCCTGTTTCAAAAACAGATGCAGCTGGGGGTGTGAGGACGGGTTTGTGGTGACTTCGAAGAGTGGCTCGAAGATGTTGTCCAGCAGCTCCTGCTCATCGCGTTCCCCAGCGTACACGTGCGCGCGCCCTCAGGGCGGCGGGAATAATGGATTGAAGTCATCACCGCACGCACACCTCTCAAGAACCATGGCCACTGCGTAGAATGGAGGTGGCTGCAGCAAAGGGGTTCGCAGGGGGTCACTCTGACTCTGTTGACTGAAGCTTGCACCGGTCTTCACCTCGTGCGGATTCCATGTGCAGCATGGAGACGTGCCATGTCCAGCGAGGCATGCATGCAGTGGGCGCGCTGTGCGAAGGAGATGCTGAGCTGGCACGGGGAATGCGGAGGGAACCGAGCACAGAGGCGCGAGGTGGGCGGGGGAGTGCGATCACGGCAGGCGCACCTGGAAGTTGCGCATCAGGCCTTGCTTGTGGTAGATCGTGTACAGCCGTGGGATCTGCGGCCAACGCCCGTGCGCCTTGTCAGCGCAAGCAGGCTCGGGCTGAAGCGAAGCACAATGCGTGGAAAGCGGTGAGCCGAGCAGAGAGCAGAGAGCGGGGAGTGAGACAGGGCGGACGCGCTCGGAGAGGTCGGCGGCGCTGGTCTGAACAGGCGGCGGGTGCGGGCAGGGCACCTGGATTAGCCACACGTTGTTCTCCGAGAAGAGGCGGTTGTTGCAGACCCACCCGGCGAGGCCGTCCCACTCGGCCTTCTTCCGGCCGTAGATGGAGATGCGGTACTCGGTCATCTGGTACTTGGCGTTCTGGAGGTCGCTGAAAACCTCCTTGGTCAGCTCCGCCAGGAAGCGGCCCTGGATGAGGTTCTCCTGCTTGATGAAGATCTCGCGCAAGCGCGACTGGCCGCATGGATTGTATTTGAGGTTGAACCGGTCGAAGCGGTGGAACGTATTCTTGTCCGCATGCATGTCCATCGTGTCCACGTTGAGATCGTATCCTGCCGGCTCCCGCGCGGCCCTTCCGGTCGGCCCCTACATGGCGAGGGCCTGTCCTATAATGATGTATCGAGCATGCTATAGGTGCGTCCAAAAGTGCAATGTACCAACAGAGAAATGCAAGACTCGATGGTGGCAGATGCCCAGCGGGGAGGGGAGCGCCTTTGAGGGCGAGCCGCACTGCACAGCGCGCCAAGCAGATGCGGCCCGGATGCTGCGCACCGAGCGGCAGGTGTAGTCATTGCGCCAGCTGTGGTGTGGCCCACCTGTGAGGTTCAGAGATGCGAACACCTCCTTCAAGGTGAGGTACTTCCCATCGCGGAAGATCACCACTTCGTCCGGCTCCTGGCACAGACTCCCCGGTGGCTCCCGGCCTCTCCTGGTCAGGACAGCGCGGTGATGAGCGGCGCGAACCTCGGACTCGTGGATCGCCGCTCAGGGTTTGCCTGCAGGAGAGGCTTGGTGAGGGTACAATTGTGGGCTCACTAAGCTGCGCACGCAGACCCGCCAGCCTGCAGAGTCTGATCTAGTGGTGTGTGGTTATTCGCCAGCCTGCAGAGTCTGATCTGGTGGTGTGGGGTTATTCGCCAGCCTGCAGAGTCTGATCTAGTGGTGTGGGGTTATCCGCCAGCCTGCAGAGTCCGATCTAGTGGTGTGGGGTTATCCGTCAGCCTGCAGAGTCCGATCTAGTGGTGTGGGGTTATCCACCAGCCTGCACAGCCTCCAGGAGCGCGGGCGCGGGCATGCTGCGGCGCGAGGTGGCCGCAGAGGCCTCCAGGGCGAGGCCCGCCCTTGGAGTAGGGTGCGGGGGGCTCGTTGTGGGGCGATGCGGGCCGCAGGGGGAGGCACCTTGCGCAGCTTGGACTTGATGAAGCGCAGCAGGTGCTTCTGGTTCATGCATGCGGAGTGGTGCACGTGGGTGTCAACCTGCCGCGCACCTCCCACCACCCACCACCCACCAAGCCCCTTTTCTGAGAGACGCCCCTCATCAAAAGATCAGCAAGCACGAGTGGATCTGCTAGGGTCTGGAGAGCATCCGAGGGCGTCCGAGGGCGATTGGGAGGGGGTTGGAAGGGTACCTTTCGGATGTTGTAGAAATCGCGATGTGGGGCACTCTTTTGTGCGAGGAACTCGCGGTCCGCGTTGAGCATGGTGTGCAGGTTGAACTTCTGCTCCAGCAGTAGCAGCCGGTGGTGGCATAATGTCTTGCACGGGCCAGAGTTCACCACCTGCTCCGCAACTCCCGCCTCATGGGCCCGTGGGTAGGTGTGGCGCTGAGAGGCACTCGGGTGGCCCAGTGAGGCTCAGGGGGTCCCGTTCTTCACAACCAACCTTGTATGGTGTGCTGATGCGTATGAATTAGTCCAAGGATATGCCACAAACACTGAATGGCATGAGATCAGCCGACAAAAGCCAGTCCACAATCATCCCAGTGGATGTGAGAAGCAAATCAGGAGCAGGGCCGGGCCGTGACAAGATACCACCAACCCATACATATTCCCAACCCAGATGCAGAGCAGCATGGAAAGATGATACGATGTGACCGAATATCGCCCAACAATTGTTGGTCTCTGGGTTACGGAGTAAGCGGGCCCTGCTGGCATGCCCCCCAGTGGCTCACGGTCGATGGATGCGACCCGTTGGTCCATGGTTATGCCATGAATGCCGTCACACCACACGGCATGGACTCCCCGGATAAGCACAAGGATAAGCACACACTGAATGGCATGAGATCGGCCGACAAAAAAACCAGCCCACCATAAGCACACACACGCACTGAACGGCATAAGATCGGCCAACAAAAGCCAGCCCACCATCATCCCAGTGGATGTGAGAAGCAAATCAAGAGCAGGGCGGGGCCGTGACAAGATACTACAAACGCATATATATTCCCAACCCAAATGCAAGGCAGCATGGAAAGATGAAACGATGTGACCGATCATCGCCAAACAACTGCTGGTCTCTGGGTTACGAAGTTACACGCACACACACCGCGTGACCGAAGTGTGTGCTGAATCCTTTGATCCCCGGTGTGGGTGCATAGTGCAGCCGTTCGTCTGTGGCCACATGGTGCCAAAGGTATCGGTCCAAGGATCAGCCACGCACAAGGTGCCGGTTGGGAGCGCGGATGCGGCACGAGGCCCGGCACCTTGAGAATCCAGTGCATGTCGCGGAAGAAGTCATTCGCGGTCTTGGGCACCACGAACACCTGCACGCACGGCCTTCCACTCGCATCACCTCGCTGCCTCGCCAAAGAGAGCGTGCTGCCGGCAGTCCCGCCGCTTGGTGACGGTTGAGCCGGCCTCCCGGCCGCATTTCCAAAAGCGCGGACGTCACCTTCTGAAGACTGCCCGGTGCGAGATGACTGGGGTCTCTGGGTTGGCTAGATGGGAGGGCGAGGGGCGGGAGCTCGGAGATGGCGGGTGAAGGGCCGCGGACCTCTTTGCGGTCCTCGAGCGCCGTGTCATACACTCGCATGACGCCATCCACCATTTGGTAGGTGTGCGAGGTGCCGTCCACCGGTGCGCCCGGCTGCCATTGGAAGAGCACCTCCTCGGTCAGCGCCTCCTTCAGGGGGCTGCTGCCCACGGCGTCCGGCTCCGGCAGCGCCGCCTGAACCCTCCGGCTCCCCCCCTCCCAACGGCCCAAAGCTCGCTGCCTCACACACATCGAAGCACGCCCTACCCATGGGGGCCGGGTGCCGCAGGACGGCAGACATTCGCATGCCTTGTCAACGGCCCAAAGCTCGCTGCCTCACACACATCGAAGCACGCCCTACCCATGGGGGCCGGGTGCCGCAGGACGGCAGACATTCGCATGCCTTGTCAACGG